>JAXLNS010000003.1:222805387-222812887 GCA_037215915.1 Pantherophis vulpinus
ATGTGTTCTGAATTTATACTCCTTGCAGACAGCTGGTCATTTGCATCCGATTTAGAGAGTCGTTGAGGACGCTTGGAGTTTTATCCTTCCATTCCCCACCCTCCAGTCAGAGCTGAAGAAGCTTCTGGGATGAGAAGCAAAATGTCTTTAAAGAAAAACCAGAAAGTCTAGTTGTCTCTTGAAAAAAGCACTTTTGGGACTCCAGTGATGGAGCACCCACAACTCTGGGAGGCAATTGATTAATTGTTCTCCCAGTTAGAAACTTTCTCCTTACTTCTAAGTTGGATCTCTCTTTCACACACTTCCAGCCATAACTTCTTGTTTTGGTGCTTTGGAGATCAAGTCAATCGTCTCTTCTTGGTGACAGCCCCTCACCAATGATGGTTGAAGACAGTTATCATGTCCTCCCTAACCCATCTCTTCAATAGGCTAGACATACTTACTTAAAGTAGCGGCCAAAATTGTGGAAACCTTTTGGGAAAAGTGTGTTTTTGAGGTTTGATGGCTAATAACACCACTTTTTGGGGGGAGTTTCAAGATAATCCTATTCCACTGCTGGAATGGCCTGGGAATAGCCCAGACTTTAACCCAATTAAAAATCTATGGAGCCGACTAAAGAAACTTGTTAGTCAGAAGCGACCCAGCAATAAAACCCAGTTAATAGAAGCCATCATTCAATCTTGGTTTCACATTAGAACAGCTGCAGAACTAAAAGACTTGGTTCTCTCCATGGAAAGACATTGTAAGGCCGTAATTCATGCTAAAGGTTACCCAGCGAAGTATTAACTGACATGGGGATCATTTTTGTATATCTCATTTTTTCTATGGTGATAAATTTTGTATAGCTCGTTTTTTCTACGTGTTTCACTTTTCTTCTTTATACCGTAACTGGCAAATCTTTCTAATGGCAATTTATTTATTTATTTATTTATTTATTTATTTATTTATTTATTTATTTATTTATTTATTTATTTATTTATTTATTTATTTATTTATTTATTGATATTTATATGCCGCCCTATCTCCAGCCGGACTCAGGGTGGCTCACAACAATAAAAAAAACATCTAATGAAAAAGTTAAAAAGAAATTAAATCCAAATCTCATAATTTAACAGTTAAAAGTGCAATTAAGACTACCAAGTTAAAAATTAAAACCCCATCAGTCCAGGACAGCCAAACGAAACAGCCACATTTTCAGGTCGCGGCGGAAAGAGCGGAGGTCGGGGGCCACCCGGAGCTCCAGGGGAAGTTGATTCCAAAGGGTAGGTGCGCCCACAGAGAAAGCTCGCCCCCTGGGGGTCGCCAGCCAACACTGTCTGGCCGACGGCATCCTGAGGAGGCCCTCTCTGTGGGAACGCACCGGGCAATGGGCAGCTGTTGCTGGCTGCAGATGGCCTCCCAAATATTCCGGGCGTAAGCCACATAGGGCCATATATGGGGCCATATATAGGGCCATAAATCCTTCATAAAAGTTATTGCATTACATTCTTCTTTTTTTTTTTTTTAATTTGATTTATATGCCGCCCTTCTCCGGAGACTCAGGGCGGCTTACAGTGCGTTAAGCAATAGCCTTCATACTTTTGTATATTTATACAAAGTCAGCTTATTGCCCCCACAACTGGGTCCTCATTTCACCTACCTTAGAAAGGATGGAAGGCTGAGTCAACCTTGAGCCTTGGAGAGATTCGAACCAGCAGTAAATTGCAGGCAGCTGTGTTAATAACAGGGTGCTTTAAACCACTGTAGTACCAAGGCTCTTGGTACTACAGTGATTAAATTATCTTGATTAAATTATCTTTCCAGTGATATATAATTTTAGGGTACTACTCCCCCCCCCAAAAAAAGTGGTGTTATTAGCTAGTTTTAGAAAATACACTTTTCCCAAAAGGTCCAATCAACCATGGAACAGAAGTTGCCTTCGGAAGTTGTGGGAGACTTCATCACTTGAGACTTTCAAGAAAAGATTGGACTGCCATTTGTCAGAGATAGTATAGGGCAGTGATGACTAACCTTTTTACCATCGCGTGCCAAAAGTGGGAGGAGCCGGGGGGTTGCGCACGCACATGCCCACACCTATAATTCAATGCGCCCCACTCCCCTGCACATGCACACACAGCCCCCCCCCACTCCATCTGCTTTTGGCACGCGATGTCACAGTGGGACCGGTAGGCCAGTTTTTCACCCTCCCCAGGCTCCAGAGTCTTTCTAGGAGCCTGGGGAGGTAAAAACAGCCTTCCCCACCCCCAGAAGCCTTCCGGAGGTTGGAAACAGCCTGTTTCCCAACTTCTGGTAGGCCCCAAAGGCCCGAAAATCAGCTGACCAGCATGCACCTGCACACTGGAGATGAGCTAGGGCAACGCTCGCGTGCCCACCGATATGGCTCCGCTTGCCACAGGTGGCACGCGTGCCATAGGTTCGCCATCACGGGTGTAGGGTCTCCTGCTTGAGTGGGGGGTTGGACTAGATGACCTATAAGGTCCCTTCCAACTCTGTTAATCTGTTAAATCTGTTTCCACAATTTTGGCCACTACTGTGCTCTGTGTCAGGTTTTGAGGTCGTCTCAAATAAATTGCATTTCAAACAAAGTCTTTGAAGTAAAACTCCCATTTATTAAGCACAACATTCTACCTCCGACTCCATCGTAGCCAACACTGACTTCCAGACCCAAAACCCTCCCTTTCTGTTCCCCACTCCCCTGCACTCATTGGCCATCTTCCAAGTCACTCTACCCCTACTCTACTGCTCCAGCTCAAAGGAATTTCCCCCCTCCCATCCCATCTCCTAGGGGATATTATCTCCAGGGAAAATAAGTAGGTGAAAAGTCAAACGTCCCTTTCCAGATGCCTCCGCTTCTTCTTCTTATGTCAGCACTAGAGTAAATACAGTTTGAAGTGCTGACACTCTGTACAAACAGCAGCATTTTAAGCTCATGTCCAACTCTGTCTCTCTACATAGCCACACTGGTCTCTTTATAAACCAGCCACATTTCGCTGTAGTAAGAAGTCCTTGTGATTGTATTTTCAATGTCACATTTTGAACAAGAAGCATTTCCCCATCCAGATTTCAAGTCAAAGAATCTGATCTATATTCCATCTGGTAATCATATCTACTCTCCTGAAATCCAGGACTTCAATCTGACTCATCGTTTAGTCCTCCTTTCCTTCATAGCAAGACATTTCTTCCCAAAGTTGCAATCAGCTTCCCTTCTTCAATCAGTTCCTCTCGCTTGGTTAAAAGTCAGAAGTTTGATAGCTCATAAAAATGGCTGCCTTTCCAAAGAAAAATTGTTAGTTGAAAAAGAGGCTATCGGATTTTTTGCTAGCAAAAATTGGACTCCTATAATGTTGTTCCTGATAAGGAATTCATCCAGGAGAGGAGAAATAGAAAGTTAAATGAATATTGAAATATAAATGAACATAAAGGCTATTGGGATAGTCAATAACAGAATAATAGAATAACAGAGTCGGAAAGGACCTTGGAGGTCTTGGAGGCCCATCTCCTCTTCAGGCAGAAATCTCTCTGACATTTCAGACAAATGGTTGTCCCATCTTTTTTAAAAAACTTATATTAGTGCGATGTAATTTCAGATATTAGACTAGCAACGAGATGATCCAGGACGTGGATGAATCAATTTAGTCATGTCTATACAGGTAGTTCTCGACTTGCAAGACTTCATTTAATGAAGAAAACAGAAAACAGAACAGAAAACAGTATAACTTAGGGTTTACTAAGCAGGAAACCCTATATCTTCTTAAAAATTTCCAGTGTTGGAGCACTCACAACTTCTGGAGGCAAGTTGTTCCACTGACTAATTGTTCTCACTGTCAGGAATTTTCTCCTTAATTCCAAGTTGCTTCTCTCCTTGATTAGTTTCCATCCGTTGCTTCTTGTCCTGCATTCAGGTTCTTTGGAGGATAGGCTGACCCCCTCTTCTTTGGGGCAGCCCCTCAAATATTGGAAAACTGCTGTCATGTCACCCCTGGTCCTTCTTTTCATTAAATTAGACAAACCCAATTCCAGTAACTAATTTCAAATATTATTGGAATTCTAGTACCTAAAATAGATTAGATTAGAATAGAATGTAGAATAGAATAGAATAGAATAGAATAGAGTTGAATAGAATAGAATAGAATAGAATGTAGAAAAGAGTTGAATAGAATTGGATAGGATAGGATAGGATAGGATAGGATAGGATAGGATAGGATAGGATAGGATAGGATAGGATAATAAAATATGGAATAGAATAGAATAGAATAGAATAGAATAGAATAGAATAGAATAGAATAGAATAGAATAGAATAGAATAGAATAGAATAGAGTTGAATAGAATGGAATAGAATAGGATAGGATATATTAGGATAGGATAGGATAGGATAGGATAGGATAGGATAGGATAGGATAGGATAGGATAATAAAATATGGAATAGAATAGAATAGAATAGAATAGAATGGAATGGAATGGAATGGAATAGGATAGAATAGAATAGAATAGAATAGAATAGAATAGAATAGAATAGAATAGAATAGAATGGAATGGAATGGAATGGAATGGAATGGAATGGAATGGAATGGAATGGAATAGGATAGGATAGGATAGGATAGGATAGGATAGGATAGGATAGGATAGGATAGGATAATAAAATATGGAATAGAATAGAATAGAATGGAATGGGATGGGATGGGATGGGATGGGATGGGATGGGATAGGCTAGGCTAGGCTAGGCTAGGCTAGGCTAGGCTAGGCTAGGATAATAGAATAGAATAGAATAGAATAGAATAGAATAGAATAGAATAGAATAGAATAGAATAGAATAGAATAGAATAGAATAGAATAGAATAGAATCAGGGGCGGGTTTCAAAACCCATCGCTACTAGTTTGCTCGCGCGTGCACAACACTTCTGTGCATGCGTCGAAGCTTCTAGGCAGGTGGGCAGAGCCTCCTGCTGTCCCCGCTACCAGTTCACCAATCCGGGGCGAATTGGTAGCAACCCACCACAGAACAGAACAGAACAGAAGTCTTTATTGGCCAAGTGTGATTGGACACACAAGGAATTTGTCTTCGGTGCAGAAGCTGTCAGTGTACATATAAGTGATAAATCATGAGCATAGTCATCATAAATACATTCATCATAAATCATGAGATACAACACTTAATGATAGTCATAGGATACCAAATAAGCAATCAGCAAAAATCATTGAATTGAAAAAGAAACAAATAGATGAAAATAGGTTGTGCTTAACTTTAGCAATCGTTCGAAGTCATAATAGCCCTGGGAAAGTGACTTATGACCGTTTTTCACGCTTTCGACCATCACAGCATCCCCATGGTCCTGTGTTTGAAATTTGTATTATTATTATTATTATTATTATTATTTATTGGTTAATCTTTAGTGAGATTCACAGCCTTTGAGGCTGGTTAATAGCTCAGCAGCTCGAGTCCTAACCAAGGACCTAGGAACTGTTAAGGTATCGTCGGAGGATGTAAGCTGTTCCGAGTAAGGTGGTTTTTTGTAGAGTCAAAATGTTCAAGTCCGGCAAATTTAGAATTTCTAAATAGCGGGGTAGCCCTTTGGGTATTGCTCCGAGGGCTCCAATTACAATCGGGACAACACACGATTTCTTTTTCCACAGTCGCTCAACTTCAATTTGTAAGTCCCGGTACTTTGTGATTTTTTCTTGCTGCTTATCTTCAATTCGTGCATCACCAGGTATTGCAATGTCAATGAACCATACTTTTTTCTTTTCAACTATTGTTATGTCAGGTGTGTTGTGGACCAAGTGCCTGTCAGTCTGAATCCTAAAGTCCCACAAGATCTTGAGTTTCTCATTCTCTAAAACTTTCTCAACCTGATGTTCCCAGTGGTTTTTGCTGTACTCAAATCCAAACTTCTGGCACAATTTCCAGTGAATGATTTTAGCAACACGGTCATGGCGTTGTAGGTAGTCAGTTTGTGAAATTTTGCTGCACCCACTGATCAGGTGGTCAACTGTCTCTTCTTTTTCATTGCAGAGGCGGCATTTGCTGTTGGTGGTAACATGTTGAATTTTTGCCTTCATACAGTTTGTGGCTAGGGCTTGTTCTTGAGCTGCCAAAATAAAGCTTTCTGTTTCTTTTTTCAGTACTCCTGATCTTAACCAGTTCCAAGTTAGTTTCTGGTCAGCTTTGCCTTCAATACTTTTCAAGTATTGGCCATGCAGAGCTTTGTGTTTCCAATTTTCAGCTCGCTGCTCAGTTACTTCTTTCTTATATTCTGCTTTTGTTTTAGTTGTCTTTAAAAGGCCTCCTTTATTTACTTCCTTAATCATTGGTTCTTCACTTTTCTGGATGTAATCGTTCAAGCTGCATTTTTCTTCTTCCACAGTCTGCTTTACTTGTAGGAGTCCTCGACCACCCTCTGCTCTTGGTAAATATAATCGGTCAACATCACTTTTAGGGTGCAAGGCATGATTCATTGTCATAAGCTTCCTTGTTTTTCTGTCCAAATTGTCTAACTCCATCTGGGTCCAGTCAATTATTCCTGCAGAGTATCTAATCACAGGTATAGCCCAGGTATTTATGGCTTTTATGATGTTTCCTCCACTCAATTTGGACATTAATATCTTACGAATTCGTCGAATGTACTTGGCTGAAGTTAATTCCTTGACTTTATTATGCATTAAGTCAGAGGCTTCTAAAATTCCCAAGTACTTGTAGCCTTCTTCTGATTTTACTGCCTTTATCATTTCTTCATTCTCTAGTTCTATTCCATCCTCTTCTATGATCTTGCCTGCTTTGGTTGCTATTGTTGCACATTTGTCAATTCCAAACTGCATACCAATGTCTTGGCTGAATTCTTTTGTGTTTTCAATTAATAAATTCAGTTCAGCTTTTGTTTTACCAAACAGCTTCAAATCATCCATGTACATCAAGTGCGAGATTTTCAGTCCTTTCCTTGCAAGTTCGTATCCACAGTTCATCTTCTTCAAAATGATTGTCAGTGGTAGCATTGAGAGTATAAAAAGTAGGGGTGAAAGGGAATCGCCCTGGAAAATGCCTCGTTTAATTTCAACTTCACCCAGTTCTTCTTCATTAGCCATAAGTTTTGTTTTCCAGAGGTTCATTGAAGATTCCATGAATTTTTGTATGTTGCTGCTGATGCCTAATATTTCCAGGCATTTCTTGATCCAGCTATGGGGAACTGAATCAAATGCTTTCTTATAGTCTATCCAAGCCATGAACAGGTTGGTTCGTCTTTTCTTTGAGTTCTTTAGGATTAGCTTGTCGATCAGCATTATTATTATTATTATTATTATTATTATTATTATTATTATTATTATTATTAGTAGTAGTAGTATTAGTATTAGTATTAGTATTAGTATTATTAATGAGATTTATATGCCGCCCTATCTCCAGCCGGACTCAGGGCAGCTCACAACAGTAAAAAAACATCTAATGAAAAAGTTAAAAAGAAATTAAATCCAAATCTCATAATTTAACAGTTAAAAGTGCAATTAAGACT
>JAXLNS010000003.1:222817887-222897887 GCA_037215915.1 Pantherophis vulpinus
TGCAGGATTCCAAGTGTGGCCTTCCCAAGGCCTTATAAAGGGGTATTAACCCTTCACGTGATCTTGATTCTATCCCTCTGTTGATGCAGCCTAGAACTGTGTTGGCTTTTTTGGCAGCTGCTGCACACTGCTGGCTCCTATTTCAATGATTGTCCGCCAGGATTCCAAGATCCCTCTCACAGTTACTACTATTGAGCGAAGTACCATCTATACTGTCCCTGTGCATTTGGTTTTTCTTGCCTAAATGTAGACTCTCACCATTGAATTTCAATTTTTTTCCCCCCAGGACCATTATAACTTGTAACAGTCATTAAATGAACTCTTGCAAGTTGAGAGCTGTATAGACCTGTATAGACATATGAATAAATTAATTCATCCACATCCTGGATCATCTTGATGCTTGTCTAATATCTGAAATTACATCGCACTAATGCACCGTTTAGACATGATTCCTGCTATTTTAAGCCATTTCCCAGAATATGCTTTTAATAAGGCGGTAGAGGATCATGATGGCACAATAAAACATTTTTAAAAATCATGCATGGTTGCTCGAGCTATTTGGTGTATCGGATGATTGGACCTGTTAAAATTGGCAAGTCACAACTGCTTGTACATTGAACACTGGTTTATCATTTGTCTCCCAGGTTTAAATTAAAACTACTAGGAGGTATTCTGCCCCAGCTACGGACCCCAAAGAATGCAGCACACACAAAGTCCGTACAAACCTTAGTTTACTAATTTAAATCAGTCTATTCTGAACCAAGACTGTTAATTTAAATTCATTAACAGCCGACAAGAAATCCAAACAATAATAACTGTGATCTTACTGTGGTTGGCAGAATGCCCAGAAGCAATTTGCAGGAAGCTGATAAGATAAGAAAGACAAGACACGAAGGTATGTGAACTAAGTTGTTCCCTGCAAATTGCTTCAGTTAACATTCCTCCTTAAATAGGGAGTGGCCAATTAGCCCCAAGCCTTACTCTCGAGGAGATCTCCTCCTGAGGAGCCATTCCTGCCTTTTGGCAGCTCTGTGCACCCGTGCATCGAGAAGAGGCTCCTCCTCTTCGTCCTCTTCACTTATGGGAGCTTCTGGAGGTTCTGAAGGCCCTGGCTGAATCCCTGCCTTTGGCACCACATCTTCTCCAGCCTCCTCATTGTCTGACTCGAGTGCCAGCTGCACAGGCTGCTGGCGCAACACCACACCAGCCTCCTCGCTGTCGGAATCAGCTACTAGCTGCACAGGCCACTGACGGGCCACAACAGGGGGATTAGGGGTACCTTCAAGGCAGAGAGGGAAGCAAGTAATGTTGTAGGCATCATGACGTCCCATTGGACCCAAGTCAAATAATGCATTTGCATTATTTTGCATTTCCAAATGACGTAAATATCGATAGAAGAGAATATTTGTAGCAGTCTTCCAATATTTAAGAAGCTATTACATAGAAGAGGGGAGTCTAGGTATTCTCCAAAGTACCTGAGGTTCAGGACAGGAAGCAATGGATGGAAACTAATCAAGGAGAGAAGCAACCTGGATCTAAGGATTTCCCGATTTTCTGGGTGACAATGGATGAAGAAGATCAACAAAAAGTGTCATGTTTATTTTTTGAAGAGTTCTTTTTATTTGGGTTTAAATCTCTACTATAGCAGTTGAGAGGGATGTGGTGGATCAGTGGCTAAGATGCTGAGCTTGTCGATTAAAAGGTCGGCAGTTCAACGGTTCGAATCCCTGGTGCCGCGTAACGGGGGGAGCTCCCATTACTTGTCCCAGCTTCTACCAACCTAGCAGTTCGAAAGCATGTAAAAAATGCAAGTAGAAAAATAGGGACCACCTTTGGTGGGAAGGTAACAGAGTTCTGTGCGCCTTTGGCGTTTAGTCATGCCGGCCACATGACCATGGAGACGTCTTCGGACAGCGCTGGTTCTGCGCTTTGAAATGGAGATGAGCACCGCCCCCTAGAGTCAGGAACGACTAACACATATGGACGAGGGGAACCTTTACCTTATAGAAGTTGAAAGTCATCTCACACAGTTCCAAATCCTCTGTCCACAAACCGCTCCAGCTCATAATCTTCTTATCCTGGTTGTCACAGCTTCGGTCCTGACATAATGGCCGTTTCTCTCTACTGCCGATCAGGAGGCTTTCTTTGGATCAAAACACTAGCAAACCTTTTTAGCTTTTGTTAAGAGTTCTGTCAGGTCTGACATCTTTGGCTGGTGCCTTGCTGGCATCCTGCCATCAAAGGCTAGGAGGTTGGGGGCATGGGGGGAACAAATGGGTCATAAACCTAAATGGGTATATGATGGGAAATGGGGAGAGGGAAATGACAGCTTGGCGAAGAACAGAGAAGCTCAGAGTCAGTTTGTGCCAGCAGTCAAGGCCATGCACCCTGAGAAAGAATGTGGATTACCCCAAACATCTCAGCTTTCTCAAAACAAACAAAGGAGGATATTTTCAGCTCAGATTGACATGAGGGGTCCTTGGTGCTCTTTGAGCTTGCTTGTTTTCTTGAAGACACTTCATTACCCAACGAGGTAACATCATCAGTGCTAATGGAGCCATGGTGGTTAGAATGCAATATTGCAGGCTAATTTAGCTCACTGCCAGCAGTTCGATCCTGACCAGCTCAAGGTTGACTCAGCCTTCCATCCTTCCGAGGTGGGTAAAATGAGGACCCAGATTGTTGGGAGCAATAGGCTGACTCTGTAAACCACTTAGAGAGGGCTGAAAAAAGCACTGTGAAGCGGTATATAAGTCTATTGCTAAGTGGGAAGGAAGATAGGTAAGGAAGGGAGGGAGGGAGGGAAGGAGGGAGGGAGGGAGGGAATGAAGAAAGGAAGTAACAAAGGGGAGAGGTAGATAGGTAGGAAGGTAAGTAAGGAAGGGAGGGAGGGAAGGAAGAAGGGAGGAAGGAAGGAAGGAAGGAAGGAAGGAAGGAAGGAAGGAAGGAGGTGTTACAGTGGTAAGAATGCAGTATTGCAGGCTAATTCAGCTCACTGACAGGAGTTCAATCCTGACGTGCTCAAGGTTGACTCAGCCTTCCATCCTTCCGAGGTGGGTAAAATGAGGACCCAGATTGTTGGGAGCAATAGGCTGACTCTGTAAACTGCTTAGAGAGGGCTGGAAAGCAGTATATAAGTCTAAGTGCTATTGCAATCTAATCTGGGTAATGAAACATCTGCAAGAAAACAAACAAGCACATAGAGCACCAAGTTCTCAAACTAGAAAGAGTGCAGAAAAGAGCAAGAAAGATAATTAGGGGACTGGAGGCTAAATCATATGAAGAACGGTTGCAGGAACTGGGTGTGTCTAGTTTAATGAAAAGAAGGACTAGGGGAGACATGGTAGCAGTGTTCCGATATCTCAGGGGCTGCCACAAAGAAGAGGGAGTCAAGAAGAGAAGCAACTTAGAACTAAGGAGAAACTTCCTGACAGTGAGAACAATTAATCACTGGAACAACTTGCCTCCAGAAGTTGTAGGTGCTCCAACACTGGAAGTTTTTAAGAAGATACTGGACAACTATTTGTCTGAAATGGTATAGGGTCTCCTGCCTGATCAGGAGAGGGTTGGACTAGATGGCCTCCAAGGTCCCTTCCAACTCTGTTATTCTATTCTATTCTATTCTATTCTATTCTATTCTATTCTATTCTATTCTATTCTATTCTATTCTATTCTATTCTAGTCTAGTCTAGTCTAGTCTAGTCTAGTCTAGTCTATTCTATTCTATTCTAGTCTAGTCTAGTCTAGTCTAGTCTAGTCTAGTCTAGTCTAAACACCGAGGTGAATCTTCATTGGCTGAAAACGGACTGGTCATGGGGGAAGGTGTTCAGATGAGGGGAAATATTTTGTATCTTTTTCACATGGGAAACTGAGTTCTAGCCCAACTTTGCTGCAACCAGTTTCTTTTAGCAAAAGAACCTATCACTTCAACCAAATGGAGTCGAGGGTCTTTCTTTCCTAAGGGACCTACCTGGAGCAGGCTTGACAGCTCCTTAATATAAGTTTAATCCTAGCATATGTTCTTTTAAAATCGAATACCGATTAAAATCCTCCCTGTCAGTTCCACTTATGGAGAAGAACCAGTGAGAGAGCTCTCTGGCCAAAGAGAAAGCATCGTTAAAAGTACCTCACCAGGTTTCAAATACCTTTTTTTTTTAACAGGAGGCAAAAGTGTTTTGTTTGCTGTCTTAAGGAGTAAACATTTAAGGTTTCCTCCAAGGCAGCAAGATGTAATTTCACAGATGGCTATGGGTGAGTCTTCCTATCACCAGAAGCTCTGATTGAATGTTGCAGCTATTAGCTTTGACAGCTACTCCAAACACACATGGAGGATTTTGCTTTGGGAGCTGTCCAACTTTCCCATTTATCCCCTAACTCAGTGGTGGTTGAAAGTCATGGGAAAAGAAGAAGAAAATGGTAGGACTTCAATCCACAAACCAGTACTTGAAAATCTGTAATGGGCTTCGATGTCTACTTTCATCAGAGCTCCAGGTTTTGCAGCACAACAGCGATGATGATGATGATGATGATGATGATGATGATGATGATGATGATGATGATGATGGGGTGAAATCCAGCAGGTTTTAACAGGTTCTGGAGAACTGGTAGCAGAAATTTTGAGTAGTTCGGAGAGCTGGCAAATACCACCTCTGGCTGGCCCCAAAGTGGGGTGGGAATGAAGATTTTGCAATATCCTTCCACCAGGAGTGAGGAGGGATTGGGGATTTTGCAGTATCCTTCTCCTGCCATGCCCACCAAGCCATGTCCACAGAACTGGTAGTAAAAAAAAATTGGATTTCACCACTGTGATGATGATGATGATGATGATTGGTGGTGATGGTGATCATGATGATGATGATGATATCTATACAGTCATGTCCAACTCTTGGTAATTCTATGGGCCAGGTCTCTCCACATCTTCTGATCTTGCACTGCTTCTTTGAGTTGTTCTATGCTCTGGTTGGTGTCAACCAGCCACTCTTTGTTGGTGTCCAGCCACCGTGTTCTTTGGTGGCCTGGCTTCCTTTTACCACTAACTCTTCCAAACGGAATGGGACAACTTGCCACGGCCAACCTGTCATGGACAACTCACCTCGGCCAACTCACTGTGGGATAACTCACCATGGCCAACTCACCATGGCCAACTCGCCATGGGACAACTCGTCACAGGATAATTTAACAATTCAATTTAATTATTTAAAATAAATAAAAAAATATTTTAATTTTTGTCCTTCATATTTTATTCTGTCCCTCCTTTTGCATCCTTTCTTTTACTATTCTATTCTACCATTTCTTTGATATTAGTGTAACTCTTGTCCCACAGTGAGTTGTCCTATGGTGAGTTAGCTGTGGCAAGTTGACTTTGGCAAGTTGAGTTGGCTGTGGTGAGTTGACTGGTGAGTTGGCCATGGAGAATTGGCTGTGGTGAGTTGACTAGTGAGTTGATTATGGTGAGTTGGCTGTGGTGAGTTGGCTGTGGCAAGTTGACTTTGGCAAGTTGATTTTGGCTGTGGTGAGTTGACTGGTGAGTTGACTAAGGTGAGTTGGCTGTGGCAAGTTGACTTTGACAAGTTGACTTTGGCTGTGGTGAGTTGACTAAGGTGAGTTGGCTGTGGTGAGTTGACTTTGGCAAGTTGACTTTGGCAAGTTGACTGGCTGTGATGAGTTGACTGGTGAGTTGATTATGGTGAGTTGACTAAGGTGAGTTGGCTGTGGTGAGTTGACTTTGGCAAGTTGACTTTGCTGTGGTGAGTTGACTGGTGAGTTGACTAAGGTGAGTTGGCTGTGGTGAGTTGACTTTGGCAAGTTGACTGGCTGTGCTGAGTTGACTGGTGAGTTGATTATGGTGAGTAGAGTAAGGTGAGTTGGCTGTGGTGAGTTGACTGGTGAGTTGACTAAGGTGAGTTGGCTGTGGTGAGTTGACTAAGGCAAGCTGGCTGTGGCAAGTTGGCTGTGACAAGTTGACTGGTGAGTTGACTAAGGCAAGCTGGCTATGGCATGAGTTGGCCATGGTGATTTGGCTGTGGTGAGTTGACTGGTGAGTTGATTATGGTGAGTTGGCTGTGGTGAGTTGGCCATGGTGAATTGTCCTAGACCCCTTCCAACCATAATAGCTTTCTCAAGTAAATTGTCCCACACGACATGGCCAAAGTAAGTGAGACAAACTTTCATGATTTTGCCTTCCAGTGACATGTCTGGTGTTATGTCCTCCAGGACTTGCTTGTTGGTCATCTTTGCTATCCAAGGAATATGCAGGAGCCTTCTCCAGCACCACAGCTCAGACGAGTCAATTTTCTTCCTGAGTTGCTTTATTAAAGTCCAATTTTCAGAATCACCGGTTGCTACAGGGAAGACAATAGAGTAGACTAACCTACATTTGGTTGCCGGGCTGATGTCCTTGTTTTTCCATATTCGGCTCATGTTCATCATTGTTTGTGACTCAGTGCAATCCGACATTTTGTTTCTGCACTGCATTCACCGCTTTGGGAATAGCATTAGGTGGCTGTAATGTCAAGAAAATACCCTTTCCCATAGATTCAAATCCATCCTCAACCAATCGAGCATCCACCCACATTTTCTACAGAGTTCTACAGTTCTACAGAGGAATGATGGAGTCTGTCATCTGCACCTCTATAACTGCCTGGTTTGGTTCTGCAACCCAACAAGACAGACACAGACTTCAGAGGATCATTAGAACTGCAGAAAAAACAATGGCTGCCAACCTGCCTTCCATTGAGGACCTGTATACTGCACGAGTCAAAAAGAGGGCTGGGAAATTATTTACAGACCCCTCACATCCCAGACATAAACTGTTTCAACTCCTACCCTCATAACGACGCTATAGAGCACTGCACACCAGAACAACTAGACACAAGGACAGTTTTTTCCCGAACGCCATCACTCTGCTAAACAAATAATCCCCTCAACACTGTCAAACTAGTTACTAAGTCTGCACTACTATTAATCTTCATATCGTTCCTATTACCCATCTCCTCCCACTTATGACTGTATGACTGTAGTCATACAGTCATAAGTGGGAGGAGATGGGTGATAGGAACGATATGAAGATTAATAGTAGTGCAGACTTAGTAACTAGTTTGACAGTGTTGACCATCTGTTGCTGGTATCCTTATGATTTATATTGACTGTTTCCTAATATGATTTTATTTCTTATTTGTTCCCTATGACTATCATTAAGTGTTGTACCTTATGATTCTTGACAAATGTATCTTTTCTTTCTATGTACACTGAGAGCGTATGCACCAAAGACAAATTCCTTGGGTGTCCAGTCACACTTGGCCAATAAAGAATTCTCTTCTCTTCTCTTCTCTTCTCTTCTCTTCTCTTCTCTTCTCTTCTCTTCTCTTCTCTTCTCTTCTCTTCTCTTCTCTTCTCTTCTCTTCTCTTCTCTCCTATCCTATCCTATCCTATCCTATCCTATCCTATCCTATCCTATCCTATCCTACTCTACTCTACTCTACTCTACTCTACTCTACTCTACTCTACTCTACTCTACTCTACTCTACTCTACTCTACTCTACTCTACTCTACTCTACTCTACTCCATTCCATATTCTATTCTATTCTATTCTATTCTATTTTTAAGATCAAGGCAGTTTGGATATTTTATTTTATTTCTAACCTGTTGAAATTCACCTTGTGGCTCAGAAATGGCATTGGGGTTTTAAGAAACTCTGTCAAGAAGATTATAGTCCACTCAAGGTCCCAACACAGTTGAATTTCATGAACAATGGCTCCTTAATGACATTATATTACAGCTTGTATTCAGCCACATAAATAGGCTTCCTATATCATATGATTTCAACTCTCTCTAAAACCTTTACAGGTTTTTTTTTTTCCTGAAATTGTTCTGACTTTTATTTTATTTTCCCTTCCTTGTTCCATTTCCCTCCTCTTTTTCTTTTAACAGAGGGATCGTGTGAAGGGCTAACACCGGTTAATGCCAACTATGTATTTTCATCCATTTTTATTTTTATTTTTCTGGTTTCGGAGCATAACATAGTTGGATACAGGAAGTAACAGGCTTCCAGTTAGAATATACACCAGGAATTGTTTCTTCTAGGAATAATGAGAAAGAAATATGAAAACAACAACAACATATATTATTCTACATATGACAACGGCGGCAAGATTGGCATTTGGGCAATGTTGGAGAAGTTCAAACACACCCTCTGAAGATTTAATAATTAGAAAGATATTAGATTGCGCCGAGATGGATAAAATGACATTGGAACTGAAAGGACAGATGGATTCGGACTTTTACGTAATATGGGAGAAACGGTATAACTGGATTGAAGATAGAAAATAAAGGGAAATAACAGATAGAAGATTTTGTAAAATTACATAGAGTATAGGAGAATATTAGTGTGATGATATGTAAATGGTCACAGTCATGCACAAGAGTTAATAAGAATTGTTTAATTGTTAAAACCAGGGGTGAAATGCTCCCGGTTCGGACCGGATTGCCCAATCTGGTAGCGATGGTGGCAGGTGGTTCGGAGAACTGGTACCAAAAATCCCTGCCCCCCCCCAATGCCCACCTGAGCCACGCGATCATCAGAGGCTTTTTTTTTTCACTTTTAAAAGCATTTTTTCTACAACCTCTTCGGCCGAAAAAATGCTTTTAAAAGTTTTTTTTTAAAAAAGCCTCTGATGATCGCGCAGCTCAGCTGGGATCGTTAGAGGCTTTAAAAGCATTTTTTTATACAACCTCTTAAGATTGTAGAAAAAAAATGCTTTTAAAAGTTAAAAAACAAAAAATTTGGCCATGCCCACCCAGTCACATTACCCCACCACCATCACCAAGCCACGCCCACAGAACCGGTAGTAACAAAT
Source organism: Pantherophis vulpinus (assembly GCA_037215915.1). Taxonomy (NCBI): domain Eukaryota; kingdom Metazoa; phylum Chordata; class Lepidosauria; order Squamata; family Colubridae; genus Pantherophis; species Pantherophis vulpinus. Next base: position 222,826,743 of record JAXLNS010000003.1, read on the forward strand.
TTTACATTTCACCACTGGTTAAAACCCAATAAAACTCAAATTAAAAAAAAAAAAGAAAAACACCGGTTAATGCCTTGGTAAGACCCAGCAGTGGGTTTTACATGTTCTTACCACCGGTTCACCCTGTGCGCACATGCTTGCTTTGAGCGTGCGCCTTCTGTGCATGTGCCTGGACTTCCACGCATACATTTTGTTCATGCACACGCGTTCTGCGCATATGCCCGGCCTCAAAAACGTGACTAACTAGGACGTCACTGCTACCGGTTCTCCCGAACTAGTCCAAACCGGCTGAATACCACCTGTGGTAAGACCCTACTTGGAATATTGCATCCAGTTTTGGTTGTCATGATCTAAAGAAGATATTGAGACTATTCTGGAAAAAGTGCAGCGAAGAGCAACGAAGATGATGATGGGACTGGAGACTGAAATATGCAACAAATGGTTGCAGGAATTGGATATGTTGAATTTAATGAAAACAACTTGAGGTGACATGATAGAGCAGTGATGGCTAACCTTTTTCAGACCGAGTGCCCAAAGCGCACATGTGCATGCACGCATGCACCCATGCACGCTCTAAAATGCAATGCATGTGCGGCCCCACCGCATGTGCCTCGTGCCCCACACATGTGCATGTGACCCCACCACATCTGCCCCATGGCCCACGCATGTCCATGCAACCCCATGCATATTTCCATGCCTGCACACGCAGCCCCCTGCATGTACCCTACCCTCCATGCATGCACAGCAGAGACCCGATGACTAGCTGGCTGGTGGGAGGCATGCGTGCATGCACAGCAGAGCTGAACTGGGGCGACAGCTCACGTGCCCACAGAGAGGGTGCTGCGTGCCACCTGTGGCACATGTTCGCCATCACAGTGATAGAGCCTTCCAATATTTGAGGGGCTGCCAAGAAGAAGAAGAAGGGGTCAATCTATCCTGCATCCAGTTTTGGTCACCACACTAGAAAAAAGATGTTGAGACTCTAGAAAAAGTGCAGAGAAGAGCAATCAGGATGATGAGGGGACTGGAGACTAAAATTTATGAAGAACGGTTGCAGGAACTGGGCATGGCTGGTCTAGTGAAGAGAAGGACCGGGGGAGACGGGATAGCCGTCTTCCAATATTTGAGGGGCTGCCACAGAAAGGAAGGGGTCAAGCTATTCTCCAAAGCACCTGAAGGCCAGACAAAGAATAATGGATGGAAACAGATCAAGGAGAAAAAAAAAAAAAAGGAGAGATTCAACCTAGAAATGAGGAGGAACTTTCTGACAGTGAGAACAATCAACCCATGGAACAGAAGTTGCCTTCAGAAATTGTGGGAGCTTCATCACTTTCAAGAAGAGACTGGACTGCCATTTATCAGAAATTGTGTACGGTCTCCTGCTTGGGCGGGAGTTGGACTGGATGACCTCAAGGTCCCTTCCAACTCTGTTAATTTGTACCTCTCTGTTCTCCAAAGCACCAGAAGGCAGGACAAGAAGCAAAGGATGGAAACTAATCAAGGAGAGAACCAACCTAGAATGAAGGAGAAATTTCTGGACAGTTAGAACAATTAATCAGAGGAACATCTTGCCTTTAGAAGTCGTGGGTGCTTCAACCCTGGAGGTTTTAAAGAAGAGATTGGAGAAACGTATGTCTGAAATGGCATAGGGTCCTCTGCTCAGGCTGGATTAGAAGACCCCCAAAGTCCCTTCCAACTGTGTTATTCTCCTTTTCTTTTTCTTTTTCTCTTTTTCTCTTTTCCTCTGTATTCTGGCTGGCATCAGGCCATTCTTAAATAGAGAAAGAGTCTGCTCACAATTGCTTTGCTCCAGCCAACGAGGAGCTTTGCAAGATCTCTGAACGGATTAGTAACCGTTCCGTTCTCTTACAAAATCTTTCATCTCCATCTTATTACCTCTTAGCCCTCTCTAGGCTTCGGAACTTGTATTGCCGTCCAATTTTAATCCCATCACAGCGTGCATACCTTGGCCCTCTTCGTGTTGGCAGTGAAGATGCAATTATGCTTGCCTTGGTGCTTCAAAAGCCCTCCGTCTGTGGCTGCGTTTCCCCAGCTTGGCAAATTTGACATGGGTGGACTTCAGCTCCTAGAGTTCTTGGCAATAGCCGTGGTGGCTGGGGAATTCTGGGAGATGGAGTCAGCCTACATTAGAGTTGTTTAGGTTTACAAACACTGCTCGAAGGGGTGGAAGACGAGCTCTGATACAGTCTTCTTCTTCTCCTCCTTCTCCTTCTCCTTCCCCTTCCCCTTCCCCTTCCCCTTCCCCTTCCCCTTCCCCTTCCCCTTCCCCTTCCCCTTCCTCTTCTTCTTCTTCTTCTTCTTCTTCTTCTTCTTCTTCTTCTTCTTCTTCTTCTTCTTCTTCTTCTTCTTCTTCTTCTTCTTCTTCTTCTTCTTCTTCTTCTTCTTCTCTCTTCTCCTTCTCCTTCTCCTTCTCCTTCTCCTTCTCCTTCTCCTCCTCCTCCTCCTCCTCCTCCTCCCCCTTCCCCTTCCCCTTCCCCTTCTTCTTCTTCTTCTTCTTCTTCTTCTTCTTCTTCTTCTTCTTCTCCTTCTCCTTCTCCTTCTCCTCCTCCTCCTCCTCCTCCTCCTCCTCCTCCTTCCGCCAGGCCGGGCTATCAACATAATAATTTTAAATTGGGTGTTTTAAATTTCTGGGGCTTTAAATTGAGCCAAATTATTTAATAATTTTAAATTATTTTAATTGATGTTTGTCTTGTGTTTTTAATAGGCTGTACACCACCCTGAGTCCTTTGGGAGAAGGGCGGTATAGAAATAAAATTATTCTATTCTCTTCTATTCTCCTCTCCTTTTTTCCTCTTCCTCTTCCTCGTCCTCCTCATCCTCCATCTCCTCCTCCATTCCTCTCAATTTCCTCCTCTTCCACCTCCTCCTCCTCCCCTTCTTCTTCTTTCCTCTTCCTCCTCCTCCTCCTCCTTTTCCTCCATCTCCTCCTCCTTCATTCCCTTCTATTTCCTCCAACTTCTCTCCTTCTCTTTCTTCTCCTTTCCTCCTCTTCCTCCTCCCCTTCTCCATCTCCTCCTCCTTCATTCCTTTCTATTTCCTCCTCCTCCCCTTCCCCCCACTCCTCCTCCTCCTCCCCTTCCCCTTCCCCTCTTCCTCTTCCTCTTCCTCCTCCCCCTCTTCCTCCCCCTCATGTATAACTCTTGCAACCAAGCTCAGAGAACACCAAGGACCCCAAAGTTCAAACCTCAGCTACAGCCATTCTCTTCTATTAGATTACTCCTGATTACTCCAGACTGATCTCTGCCTCAATTGCAAGAACTTCTCCTCTCGGGGTAGATGTGGTTATGTTGCATTGTAATTTAAGAGGTGCTCAGATTTTCAAAAACTCCCCCCCCTCCAGAAAACCAATTCTGTGAGAAAACGTGTCATTGTGATTGTCCATGTCTTTTTTTTTATTATTATTTTGATTTATATGCCGCCCTTCTCCGGAGACCCAGGGCGGCTTACAATGCATTAAGCAATAGCCTTCATCCTTTTGTATATTTATACAAAGTCAGCTTATTGCCCCCACAAACTGGGTCCTCAATTTACCTACCTTAGAAAGGATGGAAGGCTGAGTCAACCTTGAGCCTGGCGAGATTCGAACCTGCAGTAATTGCAGACAGCTGAATGTTAATAACAGGGTGCTTTAAACCACTGTACTACCAAGGCTCCTACTTTATGTCTACTTTACCTTATGTCTACTTTATGTCTACTTTATCAGAAGAAAAGAGAGCACATTCTGAGCCACTTTGGTCAAGTGCTTAAGGCACCAGGTTAGAAAGCAAGAGACAGTGAGTTGAAGTCCCTCTTTAGCCATGAAAATCAGCTGAGACATTCATCAGGAGACTCTGAGTTCTAGTCCTGCCTTAGACATGAAAACTGGCTGGGTGACTTTGGGTCAATCACCAGGAGATTGTGAGTTCTAGTCCCACCTGAGGCACGAAAACTGGCTGGGTGACATTGGGTCAATCACCAGGAGACAGTGAGTTCTAGTCCTGCCTAAGACATGAAACCCAGCTGGATGACTTTGGATCAATCACCAGGAGACTGTGAGTTCTAGTCCCGCCTAAGACATGAAACCCAGCTGGGTGACTTTGGATCAATCACCAGGAGACTGTGAGTTCTAGTCCCGCCTAAGACATGAAACCCAGCTGGGTGACTTTGGATCAATCACCAGGAGACTGTGAGTTCTAGTCCCACCTGAGGTATGAAAATGACTGGGTGACTTTGGGTCAATCACCAGGAGACTGTGAGTTCTAGTCCCGCCTAAGACATGAAACCCAGCTGGGTGACTTTGGATCAATCACCAGGAGACTGTGAGTTCTAGTCCCACCTGAGGTATGAAAATGACTGGGTGACTTTGGATCAATCACCAGGAGACTGTGAGTTCTAGTCCCACCTGAGGTATGAAAATGACTGGGTGACTTTGGGTCAATCACCAGGAGACTGTGAGTTCTAGTCCCGCCTGAGGCATGAAAGCAAGCTACATGACTTTGGGCCAGTTGTTTTCTCTCAGCCAAACCCACCTCACAAGGTTGTTGTTGTGAGGAAAATAGGAGGAAGAAGATGTGTTGGATATGCTTGCCACCTTGAACTATTTGTCAAAATAATAAAAGCAGAATATAAAGAAACAAATCAATAAATATGTGCACAATGCAGCAACCAAAATTGTCTTATCTTGCAACGTCTCGACCCAGTTTTCTCTGAAATTCAGAACCAGAGTCTATCATTTTTAATTATTTTATAGGGGGAAAAAAGGTTCCATTAAACACTTCCAACATCAGCAAGAGGTCAGCTGAACCCAACCCAACCTCATTCCAGAATTAGCAAGTTCTGTTACTGGGCAAAAGAGAAGTGCCGAAATGATATATTCTACTTATAAATTTCTGAGGTAATAAACATTTAATATTCCTTTGGAAATTAATTCCAAGTCATCTTGATTGCTTCTCTGTCCAAACACTCAAAATGTGATCATGTCACGTATACTTTTAATCTCACCCATAAATAATTTCAATTATTATCCCGGGCTGTCTTTGCGACCTCTAATTTTATGGGTATCCGTTTTCTTGCCCTCCCATTTCCTCACATCTATAGGGGAAAAAAATTACTGCAAGCTAAATGGGAAACAATGAGCAAAAGAAAATTTGAGGCATAAGGGGGCCTTGGTGCTCTCTGTTTTCTTGCAGACATTTCATGACCCAACTAGGTAACATTATCAGAGCTAGAAGGGAATGGGGTTTGTGGAGAGGAGGAGGAGGAGGAGGAGGAAGAGGAGGGGGAGGAGGGGGAGGAGGAGGAGGGGGAGGAGGGGGAGGAAGAGGAAGAGAAATGTGGGATCCTTGGTGCTCATTGAGCTAGGTTTTCCTTGTAGACATTTAATTACCCAACTAGGTAACATCATCAGTGCTAGAAGGGAATGGAGGAGGAGAAATGTGGGATCCTTGGTGCTCTCCGAGCATGGTTGTTTCCTTGCAGACATTTCATTATCAAACTAGGTAACATCAGAGGAGGAGGAGGAGGAGGAGGAGGAGGAGGAGGAGGACTGTGAGGTCTTTGGTGTTCTCTGAGCTTTGTTGTTTTCTTGCAAATGTTTCATTACCCAGCTGACTAACATCATCAGTGCTAGAAGTTTGTGGTGTTTGCTCTCCATTTATTGTTTTTAATCTGTTTATTTATTGACAGTTTTGCCCTGTCAGTGATTAGGCTGTTATTTGCTATTAACCTGTTTATCTGTGTTGGCAGTTCCTTGATTGGGATATTGTTTAGTTCTTGCTTGTTGGTCTAATATTAAAATTGGTGTTTAGCGGACATCATATAAAGAGAACAAACCCCACTCCCTTCTAGCACTGATGACATTATCTAGCTGGGTAAATGAAATGTTTGCAAGAAAATAACCAAACACAGACAGCATCAAGGACCCCACGTTTTAAACCCTGAGTGACAAATATTCTATTCTCAAATATCAATTTGAGGCATTTCAGAAAATAAAAAGGAAAACAAAGCAATCAACTCCCCCAAATGTCTTCAAACCTTGTTTTCTTCAAACAAAGTTGAAAGTACTGGAGGATTTTCTCCATGCTCATTTCCAGAAATGACTCTCCATTTTTAGAAACCTGGAGGGAACACATTTTACAGTCGTTCTAAAATAAACCTCTTAGAGAACTGCATTAAGTTGTTATTCTTTTCGCAGGTTCCAACACTTACACAAAGAAACAGAACATAGAATCAACACGGACCCAAGGTCATCAGAATAACAGAGTTGAAAGGGACCTTTTGTCAGGTTCGCCTGATCCGCCAGTTGCGGCCCTTTCTTGATCGGGATTCCCTGTGCACAGTCACTCATGCCCTCGTCACCTCTCGCCTTGACTACTGCAACGCTCTCTACATGGGGCTCCCCTTGAGGAGCACCCGGAGGCTCCAGCTGGTCCAGAACGCAGCAGCGCGGGTAGTGACGGGAGCAGCTTGGCGCTCCCATGTAACACCGCTCCTGCGCGAGCTGCACTGGCTCCCAGTGGTCTTCCGGGTGCGCTTCAAGGTGTTGGTTATCACCTTTAAAGCGCTCCATGGCATAGGGCCTAGCTATCTTCAAGACCGCCTGCTGCCACCGACGATCTCCCATCGACCCGTGCGCTCCCACAGAGAGGGCCTCCTCGGGGTGCCATCAGCCAAACAGTGCAGGCTGGTGACCCCCAGGGGGAGGGCCTTCTCTGTGGGGGCACCTACCCTCTGGAATCAATTGCCTCCAGAGATAAGGAGAATCCAAGACCTCGGTGCCTTCCGCCGTGCCCTTAAAACCTTCCTTTTCCAGCAAGCCGGGCTGGCCTAATTTTTTTTTTTTTAAGTGTTTTTAAGTGTTTTGTTTATTGTTTTTAATTAATGGGGCCAAATTTATATATGTATATTTTAACTGTATTTTAATATTTGTATTTGATGTTTTTACTTGGCTGTTCACCGCCCTGAGTCCTCAGGGAGAAGGGCGGTATATAAATTCAAAATAAAATAAAATAAAAATAAATCTTGGAGGTCTTCTAGTCCAACCCCCTGCTCAAACAGGAAACCTAAACCATTACAGACAATTAGATGTCCAATCTCTTTTTGAATGCCTTCAATGATGGGGCACCCACAATTTCTGAAGGCCAGGTGTTCCACTCCTTAATTGTTCTAACTGTCCAGAAATTTCTCCTTAGTTCTAAGTTTCTTCTCTCTTTGATTAGTTTCCATCCGTTGCTTCTTGTCCTGCTGTCAGGTTCTTTGGAGAATAGCTTGACTCCCTCTTCTCTGTGACAGCCCCTCAAATATTGGAAGACTGCTATCTTGTCCCTTCTCTTCAATAGGCTAGACATACCATCTAGTGGTGAAATGTAAAATTTGTTACTACCGGTTCTGTGTGCGTGGCTTGGTGGGGTGGGGGTGGGGGTTATTGTGACTGGGTGGACATGTCCAACTTTTTTTTTTTACTTTTAAAAGCATATTTTTTACAACCTCTTTGGGTGAAGAGGTTGTAAAAAAAATGCTTTTAAAAGCCTCTGACAATCCCAGCTGAGTTGCCTGATCGTCAGAGGCTTTTTTTTTTCTTTGAAATGCATTTTTTCGGCTGAAGAGGTTGTAAAAAAAAATGCTTTTAAAAGCCTCTGACGATCAGGCAACTCAGCTGGGATCGTCAGAGGCTTTTAAAAGCATTTTTTTCTACAACCTCTTCGGCCAAAGAGGTTGCAGCAAAAATGCTTTTAAAAGCCTCTGACGATCCCAGCTGAGCCGCGCGATCCGGTCCGAACCGGGAGCATTTCACTCCTGATACCATCCCCCAATCATTCATCATATCATTCATCATGCAATTTAGCCTCCAGTCCTGTTATCACATAAGGGATGCAGTGGCTCAGTGGCTAAGATGCTGAGCTTGTCGATCGAAAGGTCGGCAGTTCAGCACTTCGAATCCCTAGTGGCGTGTAATGGGGTGAGCTCCCGTTACATGTCCCAGCTTCTGCCAACCTAGCAGTTCAAAAGCTTGTAAAAAATGCAAGTAGAAAAAATAGGGACCACCTTTGGTGGGAAGGTAACAGCGTTCCGTGTGTCTTTGGCATTGAGTCATGCCGGCCACATGACCACGGAGACGTCTTCGGACAGCGCTGGCTCTTCGGCTTTGAAACGGAGATGAGCACCGCCCCCTAGAGTCAGGAACGACTAGCACATATGTGCGAAGGGAACCTTACCTTTACCTGTTATCAACTTTGTTGTTCTTCTCTGACGCTTTCTATGGTCTCAGCATCTTTCTTTGAATTTTACGTATTTATCTGTCCTGTTGGGAAAACTAAACAGAATGAGCAATTTCTCTCCCTTTCTCATAATATTTAAACTCAGGCTCATTTAATAAAAGGGATGCGGGAATACTGTAAGAAGGGAAGAGCATGGGTTCAATTGAAGGATGCAGTGATGGGCCAGAGTTTGCTCTTAAAAAAATAATTCTCCAAAAGTCAAAAGAGGTACAAGTGATAGTTGCAACAACTTCCTCTCACTAGAGATGGCGCTGGGACTGGATTGATTTTGAAATAAGTTGGGGGATTTAGAATATACAGAATAACAGAGTTGGAAGGGACGTTGGAAGTTTTACAATGGAATGGAATGGAATGGAATGGAATGGAATGGAATGGAATAGAATAGAATAGAATAGAATAGAATAGAATAGAATAGAATAGAATAGAATAGAATAGAATAGAATAGACCTTGGAGGCCTTCTACCCAGCTCCCTCTCAAGCAAGGAGAACCTATACCATTTCAGACAGTTCTCCAGCCTCTTCTTGAAAGCCTCCAGTGATGGAGCACCCATAACTTCTGAAGACAAGCTGTTCCACTGGTTAATTGTCCTCACTGTTAGGAAGTTTCTCCTTAATTCCAGGTTGCTTCTCTCCTTGGTTAGTTTCCATCCATTGTTTCTTGTTCTGCCTTCTGGTGCTTTGGAGAATAAGTTGATCCCCTCTTCTTTGTGGCAGCCCCTGAGATATTGGAATCCTGCTATCATGTCACCCCTAATTCTTTTTTTCTTTAGACTAGCCAAACCCAAATCCTGCAGCCATTCTTCATATCTTTTAGTCTCCAGGTCTTCTAATCCAATCCCCTGCTCAAGCAGGAGACTTTATACCAGTGGTGAAATCCAATTTTTTTTTACTACCAGTTCTGTGGGCATGGCTTGGTGGGCGTGGTGTGGCTTGGTTGGCGGGGCAGGGGAAGGATACTGCAAAATCCCCATTCCCTCCTCACGCCTGGGGGAAGGATATTGCAAAATCTCCATTCCCACCTGACTCTGGGGCCAGCCAGAGGTGATATTTTCTGGTTCTCCGAACTACTCAAAATTTCCGCTACCGGTTCTCCGAACTGCTCAAAGTGTCCACTGCCGGTTCTCCAGAACCTGTTAGAACCTGCTGGATTTCACCCCTGCTTTATACGATCCTGGAGAAAGGGCTGCCCAGTCTCTTCTTGAAAACCTTCAGTGATGGAGCATCCACAACTTCTGGATACATGTCATTCTACTGATTTATGGTCCTCACTATCAGGAAATTTCTCTTTAATTCTAGATTGGATCTCTTTTGATGAAACACCCCTCTGAATCTTTCTCGGACAGAGAAAAATCAATCTCTTTTTGAGGGGTTCAAGGAGATGAAGGGGGAAGACCTCTCTAAGGCACCTGTCTTCCAAACGTCACCCCTTTTCCACCTCCAAAAGAGCCGAGCAGAAAATGTGGCTGCCTCATAAATCAGTGACAGCAAATGAGGTATGAAATGTCCTCTCATATTTTAAGTTTCTAATCGTGTATTAGAATAAATCAGGCATGCGATATTTTAGAGGTGTTGGTTATTGAAGATTTGTTGGCCATCGGCCGTTATATTATTATTATATTGCTATTGTTATAGAAGGGTGCACCTATGATTTATTGGTTTAATTTCCAAGGCTGCCTGCTTGCCAAGCAAGTCTCAACAGCAGACTTTTAATGCAAGCTGCTGTTGAAGCAATGCACACCGAGAGTTGAGAGTCATCTCCAAATTCAAAAGGTAACGGTCGTTGGATAGCAGCTGTATGGGGAAGAGGTCTTCCATGCCTGTTTTACTGTTTTGGCTCTTCAGAAGCTTGTCTATGGAGATTCTCCATCATCCAGGTCATAGTTGTCCCAAAGGTGGTTTTTCAAGAGGCAACTGGACTTTCTGGTTTTTCTTTGAAGACATGTTGTGGTCCGTCAGCAGCCTGCGGAGCTGGCAGCAGAGTCGGACAGTGAGGAGACTGGGGAGAAACATGGGTCGTGGAGTCTGGGGAAGTCTCGGATGAGGGCTCTGTGTCAGAGGCAGAGATGGGGCCATGGCCATCTGGGAGTTATGCGTGGACTCCAGAGCCTCCAGAGTTGGACATCAGAGAGGCAGAGGAACAGGGGGAGCCTGTTCCCAGTGCGCACATGTGCAGAGCTACCAGAAGGCAAGAACAGTTAAGACAAAAGGGACGACTCAGGAGTAAGGCCTGGAGATGATTGGCCCCTCCCATAAGGCTTAAAAGTGGAGCAAAGGCATGTTGGCCCTTTGCAGGAAAGCAACGTTGTTAATTCTGTTCCCAGTCGGCATCTCTGTTTGATTCTGGACTCTGTGTAGCTTTGCCAAGTAGGTCTTTGGCAGCGTGTCAAGAGAGATAAAGGTTGGTAATTATCCCGGAGGATTTCTCCCGAAGGACTTTTTGCAACTTATTGGGACTCATCTTTGAATGAACAGAATTCACAGCTGTTGCAATAAAAGAGGTTTTTGGGACTACTCGTGGGTTTTAATGACTCAGGAAGCCTAGGTCACAACAAGCCATTTCTCTTCTCATCCAGGAAGCTTGTTCAGTTCTTCTGCAATGTTTCTAGAAATCCATTTCAAACTCCCGCACCCTTCAAAGAGTGTTTTTCCCAAAATGTCACTAAAATGTCCATGGAGATTCTCCGTCATCCAGGTCATGCTAGTCCCAAAGGTGCTTTTTTCAAGAGGCAACTGGACTTCCTTTGTTTTTCCTTGAAGATGTTTCGCTTCTCATCCAAGAAGCTTCTTCGGAACAGAATCCCGGGCTTCCAGATATTCTCTAGCATTTTTGAATTTGGCTTCGTCTAGAATGGTCACAGTTTCCCATTGAAACGATGGTTAAGTGTGTCCATATATTGTGGAATTAAAGAATTGTCATCGTGTTTTATTACATATGTTTGTTTAATTATTTAATTGCTACCAATGCCTTCCATTGAGGACCTGTACTGCATGAGCCACAAAGTGGGCTCTGAAAATATCTACAGACCACTCACATCCTGGACATAAACTGTTTCAATTTCCGCCCTCGGGACACTGCTATATAGGGCATTGCATGCCAAAACAACTAAAAACAGAGTTTTCTCCCATGCCATCATTATGCTAAGTACATAGTAAAAGTAAAAAGAGCTCTGGTGGCTCAGCAGACTAATTAACATCCACTTACATCTGCTGCCTGCAATTACTGCAAGTTCGAATCTCCCCAGGCTGAAGGTTGACTCAGCCTTCCATCCTTTCTAAGGTAGGTAAAATGAGGACCCAGATTATGCAGGCAATAAGCTGACTTTGTATAAATATACAAAAGTATGAAGGCTATTGCTTAACGCATTGCAAGCCGCCCTGAGTCTCCGGAGAAGGGCGGCATATAAATCAAATTAAAAAAAACAACAAACATAATTCCCACAATACTGTCAAACTACCTAGATATTCTATTCGATTCCATTCTGTTTCGTTCCGTTCCGTTCCGTTCCGTTCTGTTCCCCTCCACTCCACTCCACTCCACTCTACTCTACTCTACTCTACTCTACTCTACTCTACTCTACTCTACTCTACTCTACTCTACTCTACACTCCTCCATTCCATATTCTATTCTATTCTATTCTATTCTATTCTATTCTATTCTATTCTATTCTATTCTATTCTATTCTATTCTATTCTACTCTACTCTACTCTACTCTACTCTACTCTACCCTACTCTACTCTACTCCATTCCATATTCTATTCTATTCTATTCTATTCTATTCTATTCTATTCTATTCTATTCTATTCTATTCTATTCTATTCTATTCTATTCTATTCTATTCTACTCTACTCTACTCTACTCTACTCTACTCTACTCTACTCTACCCTACTCTACTCTACTCCATTCCATATTCTATTCTATTCTATTCTATTCTATTCTATTCTATTCTATTCTATTCTATTCTATTCTATTCTATTCTATTCTATTCTATTCTATTCTATTCTATTCTATTCTATTCTACTCTACTCTACTCTACTCTACTCTACTCTACTCTACTCCATTCTATTCCGTTCCATTATTTTCTCTGTTCTGTTCTGTTCTGTTCTGTTCTGTTCTGTTCTGTTCTGTTCTGTTCTACTCTACTCTACGCAACTCTATGCCACGCCACTCCACTCCACTCTATTCCTTTCCATTATTTTCTGTTCTGTTCTGTTCTGTTCTGTTCTGTTCTACTCTACACTACACTACTCTACTCTACTCTACTCTACTCTACTCTACTCTACTCTACTCTACTCTACTCTACTCTACTCTACTCTACTCTATTCAAGAGAAATTGGACAGTCATTTGTCCTGGGTGGTTTCATGACTTCTGGCTTGGCCAGGGAGTTTGGACTAGAAGATGTCTGAGGTCCCTTCCAACCTTATGATTTTATGATCGCCTCATATTTGATTCTATGATTCTATGATTGATTCTATGATTTTATTATTGATTCTACAATAGATTGAATCATGTTATGATTGATTCTGTAATTCTTTGATTCTGATTCAATGATTCTTTTATTCTTTGAGTCTACATTTCTATGATTCTTTGATTCTATGAGTCTTTGATCTATAATTCTATGATTCTATGTTTTTTTTTTTTTTTTTGATTAGTTGATTCTATGATCTTTCATAGTAAGTATGTAAGTCACCAGCTCAGAGTCAGCTGTTTCCCCCAGGACTTGATGTTAAGATCAACTCAAAAAACTATTAATATAAAAATAAACGAAAGCCAACATAAAACCTTAATAAATCCCGGACTTTGGATTTTGATGACCTCCACGATACCTCCCTCTCTCCCACTCATTTCACGCTCAACTGTGCCTCCTCATTTTAGCAATAAATAAATAAATAAATAAATAAATAAATAAATAAATAAATAAATAAATAAATAAATCCCAGCCGAGTTTCACTTGCATTTCTTTGCAATCTTTCCCCTGTAGAATTGCTTTTCAAGGCTGCTCGAGGGTGAAAAAGCCTTTACAGCTTCATAAACTACAGGCAGCCAAAAAATAAAATAAAAATAAAATAAAAGGGAAAGGGTTAGAAATTAAGAGAACGAAATTGCTTCCTTCCTTCCTTTCTTTCTTTCTTGCTAAGTGCTTTTACCACCTCTGTCTTGTGAATATTTTCTTCACCGCAAAAATGATGCACTGGGAGAGTCCATATCCTGAGGGTCTTTGATATCAGGTAGATGGATTTTTTTTTTTAAAAAAAATAATCAAACAGACTTTCAATTTCCTCACGAGAGTCTTTTGTTAAAACGCGCACAACCGCTCCGACGGTGTTCTCCGTTGACCTGTTTATTGATTTATTGGTTTCTCCGGGGGTTTGTCAGCATAAAATAATGCAGGCAACTTATGTAAGATCTAGTATTAGAGTAAATAACTCCAGCACGCATGGCTGGCTTGTTGAGTCATCAAGACTTAAATCTGACTCAGGGAAATCTTTGCCTGATGAAAAAGCTGATTTAGAATAAGAACAGCTCCTCGGACTATCCACGGGAATAGAAGTAAGCCAGAATTAAAATCAGCTTCCATTAAGTTTGAACTTTGTGTTTTGAAATCAGGGGAAGCTTTCCTGAAGTCAGACTCCAGATTTTGACGACTCATCACTGATCAGACCCAAATGAATTAAAGATAATACTGCACTGATGAAGTTGTGTAGATTTGGAAATCAAACTTCTTTCATTCTAGGGTTCGTATGCCATGGGGGTGCTTGGTACTCTCTGAATGTGCTTGCTTTTTTGCAGACTTTTCATCACCCAACTAGGTAATGTCTTCAGAGCTAGAAGGGAGTGGGGTTTGAGGAGGGGAGGAGAAGAACAAGGAGAGCAAGTAGGAGGAGGAAGAGGAGGAGAATAACCAACCCATGGTTTCGGGGTGCAGTTCAACCAGTATGCTGATGACACCCAGCTGTACATCTCCACCCCGGATCACCCCAATGATGCTTTTGACATGATGTCCCAGTGTCTGGAGGCCGTGTGGATGGGGAGAAACAGGCTGAAGCTCAACCCATCCAAGACTGAGTGGCTGTGGCTTCCGGCGTCCCGATATAATCAGGTGGTGCCATCTCTGACTATTGGGGGCGAGTTGTTGGCCCCCACAGAGAGGGCTCACAACTTGGGTGTCCTCCTGGATGCACGGCTGTCCTTAGAAGAACACGTGACGGCCATGGCCAGGGGGGATTTTTATCAGGTTCGCCTGATCCGCCAGTTGTGTCCCTTTCTGGATCGGGACTCCCTGCGCACGGTCACTCATGCCTTCGTCACTTCCTGCCTGGACTACTGCAACGCTCTCTACATGGGGCTCCCCTTGAGGAGCACCCAGAGGCTCCAACTGGTCCAGAATGTGGCTGCGTGGATGGTTATGGGAGCGACATGGCGCTCCCATGTAACACCTCTCCTGTGCGAGCTGCACTGGCTCCCGGTGGTCCTCCAGGTGCAATTCAAGGTATTGGTTACCACCTTTAGAGTGCTCCATGGCTTAGGACCTGGGTATTTACAAGACCGCCTGCTGCTACCAATCGCCTCCCACTGGCCAATTCACTCCCACAGAGAGGGGCTCCTCCGGGTGCCGTCGGCCAAGCTATGTCAGTTGGCGACCCCCAGGGGGAGAGCCTTTTCTGTGGGGGCTCCTACCCTCTGGAACGAATTGCCCCCCGAGATGTGGAGGATTCCCAACTTACGCACCTTCCACCGGGCCCTCAAGACGCTTTTATTCCAACAAGGCGGGCTGGCCTAATTGTTTAAATTTGTCAATTCTTAATTTTTTAAACATTTAAATCAGGTAGTTTTATTTTAATTAGACATGGGCCAAACTATTTAATATTTTTAAACTGTTTTTAAAGTTTATATTTGTGTGTTTTATGCTGGCTGTACACCGCCCTGAGTCCCTTTGGGAGAAGGGCGGTATATAAATTAAATTAATAAAATAAATAAATAAATAAACAAGGAGAACAAGGAGGAGAATAAGGAGGAGGAAAATGAGGAGGAGGAAGAGGAGACTGTGAGGTCCTTGGTGCACTCTGAGCTTGGTTGTTTTCTTGCAGACGTTTCATTACCCAACAAGGTGACATCATCAATGCTAGAAGGGAGTGGGGTTTGAGGAGAGGAGGAGGAGAACAAGGAGGAGGAGAAGAACGAGGAGGAGGAGGAAGAGGAAGAGGTGGAAGAGGTCTTTGGTGCTCTCTGAGCTTAGTTGTTTTCTTGCAGATGTTTCATTACCCAGCAAGGTAACATCATCAGTGCTAAAACGGAAAGGAGTTTGTGGAAAGAAGGAGGAGGAGGAGGATTCCTTGCTGCTCTCTGAGCTTGATAGTTTTCTTGAAAATGTTTCATAACATCATCAGTGCTAGAAAGGAGTGGGGTTTGGTTTCTTTTCATATACCAGTGTTGCCCTGAGTATTGGTGTGAGTTTTCCTGGTGGTTCCTTGATTAGGCTGCTATTTACTGTTTGATTGTTTGTCTGAGTTAGCACTTCCTTCATTGGGATATTGTTTACCATTTGATTGTCATCTTGGTGTTAATCCTGGTGTTAATCTCTGTTTATCTGGATGTTGATTGCTGGTGAGGAGGTTTTTTTTTTTTGGTCTTTTTGTTTCCTTTTAGCTTTTTGATTGCCCCTTTTGAATGGTGTATAGATGTTACTTATCTCTATGTGTCTGTTGATGGCTGATTTGTCCGATTGCACTGTATCTGCTCCCTTTGTTATACCCTAGTGAATCAGGAAGGTGTCTATCTGACTAACTTCTGAATAGTGTTTCTCAAGACATAACAAACGTTTCAGCTCCTTTTTGCCAGATAACGGTTCCTTCATAACTTCATCAAGGCAAAGGCGTGAATCCAATTTCTTCTTGTACAAGAAGATCAGTCAAAGCAGACAAGCGTGAAATCAATTCTTTAGCAAACTTTACTTAAACCAGTCAGTGCCTAATGGCTATCACTTAGAAGTTTGAAGGAATGGTGGTAGAGAATCCTAGGCCTTTTTGAATGCAGCACATCTGGAGGGCACCCAAGTTGCAGAAGGCTAATAAAATAAGAATAATGGAAGGAAGGAAAAGACCTATGTGGAATTACCGTATTTTTCGGAGTATAAGACACACCTTTTTCCCCCAAAAAAGAGGATGAAAATCTGGGTTCATCTTATACTCCAAATGTAGCCCCGCCCAGGCCAGCCTCTCAGATGGAGGTTTCAGAGGCTGAAAAAAAGCCTCAGAAATGAAGCTTCAGAAAAATAGCCTCCAAACAGAGCTTCAGGAAAAAAGCCTCAGAAACAAAGCTTCAGAAAAATAGCCTCCAAACAGAACTTCAGAAAAAAAGCCTCAGAAACAAAGCTTCAGAGAAAAAGCCTCCAAACAGAGCTTCAGGAAAAAAAAAAAAAAACTCTGAAAGGAAGCTTCAGAAAAAAAGCCTCCAAAATGAAGTTTCAGAGGCTTTTTTTCCGAAACTCTGTTTTGGAGGCTATTTTTCTGAAGCTTCATTTCTGAGGCTTTTTTTCAGCCTCTGAAACCTCCATCTGAGAGGCTGGCCTGGGCAGGGCTACATTTTTCTGAAATGGAGTTTCAGAAGTTTCAGAGGCTGAAAAAGAAAAGCAAAAAAAAAAAAAAAAAAGCAAGGCACAGAGCTCACAACCAAGGAACCTATTGCTAAAATTCCCCTCTGGGAACAGCTGATTGGGGGTATTCTGGGAGGTCAATCAGCTTTTTTCTTATTTTCCTCCCTGAAAACTAAGGTGCGTCTTATACTCTGAAAAATATGGTATGTACCATTTTTGTCTTTGAAAAGGAGAATTAAAACACCAACTATCAAGCAAGCCACAAGTGGAACAAGACCTTCCTTTGGCAGTGCCCAAGTTGCATCTTCTATTTGATCTTCTAGCTCAAATTTACTCCATGGTGCCTTGGCATATTAGGTGGAACCATTCTGAAGACTACTAGTAGACTAGGTTGTATGCTTTGAACTGATTACGTTGGCACATTTGCAGCCACTTTGAAGACCAATAGAAGAGAATATTTCTAGTTCTGTGTTAAACTATGGGGTCCTTGATGCTTTCTGAGCTTGGTAGACATTTCATTACCAAACTAGGTAACATTATCAGCGTTAGAAGGGGGTGGGATTTGTGAAGTGGAGGACAAGGAGAAGAGAGAACAGGAAACTGTAAGGGTGCTTGGTGCTTCCTGAGCTTGATTGTTTGCTTGCATTACCATACTAGGTAATATTATCAGCAATGTATCTTCTTTCCTTCCTTCCTTCCTTCCTTCCTTCCTTCCTTCCTTCCTTCCTTCCTTCCTTCCTTCCTTCCTTCCTTCCTTCCTTCCTTCCTCCCACCCTCTCTCCCTTCCTTTGTCCTTGGTGATCGCTCCTTCCTTTCCTCCTGTTTATTCTTTTTACTTCCTTCCTTCCCTCCCTCCTTCTTTCCTTTCCTTCCTGTATCCTTTTTCCTCCCTCCCTCCTTCCTTTATCCTTTTTCCTCCCTCCCTCCCTCCCTCCTTCCTTTCCTTCCTGTATCGTTTTTCCTTCCTTCCTCCCACCCTCCCTCCCTCCTTCCTTTCCTTCCTGTTTATTCTTTTTACTTCCTTCCTTCCCTCCTTCTTTCCTTTCATTCCTGTATCCTTTTTTCTCCCTCCCTCTCTCCTTCCTTCCTTTATCCTTTTTCGTCCCTCCCTCCTTCCCTCCCTCCCTCCTTCCTTCCTTTCCTTCCTGTACCTTTTTCCTTCCTTCCTTCCTTCCTTCCTTCCTTCCTTCCTTCCTTCCTTCCTTTCTCTCACCCTCCCTCCCTCCTTCCTTTCCTTCCTTCCTTTATTCTTTTTCCCTTCCCTCCCTCCCTCCCTCCCTCCCTCCTTCCTTCCTTTCCTCCCTCCTTCTTTACTTTCCTTCCTGTATCCTTTTTCCTCCCTTCCTCCCTCCTTCCTCCCTTTCCTTCCTTTATCCTTTTCCCTCCCTCCCTCCCTCCCTCCCTCCCTCCCTCCCTCCCTCCTTCCTTCCTTTTTATTTTTCCTTCCTTCCTTCCTTTCCTTCCTGTATCCTTTTTCCTTCCTTCCTTCCTTCCTTCCTTCTTTCCTCCCTCCCTCCCTCCCTCCCTCCCTCCCTCCCTCCCTCCCTCCCTCCTTCCCTCCTTTCCTTTGTCCTTGGTGGTCCCGGGCTTGGCTGTTTTCCTGCAGTTATTTCACTTTTCGTTTTTCTTTTTGGATTCCTTCCACAGTGAATTCAAATAGAATTGTAGGCCAAATATATATATTTTTTAAAAAAACTCATAATCCTTCTTGCTTCCTTGATTTCATCCTCAATCACATTCCTCCCTACTGTTTGGCTCCAAGACAATTAAAATTGCACCTCTTTGATTCATAGCGATTATCCTGTATACTTCCTTTAATTGTGCAATTTGTAATGTTCCCTTGCGGTGGGTAAGATTAGAGTTCCTTAAAATAAATGTTTCATTTTTAAAGCCTCATTTATCTCACTATAATTTTTTAAAAACGGAGCAACAGGATTCATCCAAAGATTCTTTCAAGAAGTCACCAAAATTTTATTTACTTGTAATCCAAAGATTCTTCTTTGTTTTCTTCATCATAGTTGTCGCAGACAAATACGGCTATTTTGATACTGGGAACATGATTAATAGAATAATTATTGACATGGAATATTGCATCCAAATTTGGTTGCCACAATAGAAAAGAGATGTTGAGACTCTGGAAAGAGTGAAGAGAAGAGCAACAAAGAGGATTAGGCAGCTAATCATAGGCTAAAACATAGAAAGAACGATTGCAGGAACTGGGTCTATATAGTCTAATGAAAAGAAGGATTGGGGTGAAATGATAGCAGTGTTCCAATATTTGAGGGGCTGCCACAAAGAAGAGGGGGGTCAACCTATTGTCCAAAGAACCAGAAGGGACCAAACTGAGTCCCCAGATGATCGCTAGTGTTGTGGTCCGCCAGCAGCCTGCAGAGCTGGCAACGGAGTTGGAGAGTGATGAGGCTGAGGAAGAACATGGGCCAGTCCTGGAGGCTGGGGAAGGCCCGGATGAGGGCTCTGCATCAGATGCAGAGATGGGGCCAGGGCCATCAGGGAGTGATGTGCGGACTCCGGAGCCTCCAGAGGCTGACAGTAGAGAGGCAGAGGAACAAGAGGAGCCTGTTCCTAGTGCATGTATGAGAAGAGCTTCCAGAAGGAAGGAGCAGCTAAAGCAGAGAGGACGACTCAGGAGTAAGGCCAAGAGATGAACTAAGGAAAATTTCCTGACAGTGGAACATCTTACCTCCAAATGTTGTGGGTGCTCCATCCCTGGAGGCTTTCAAAATGAGACTGGACAACCATTTGTCAGAAATGGTATATAGGGCCGTGATGGCGAACCTATGGCACGCATGCTCGAAGTGGCACGTGGAGCTATGTGGCCTGGAACATGCGACATCACCCGTTCCTCTCCCGGGTTTCTGGCATGCATGCATGCACGACAATCAACTGGCCTTTTTCCATGTGGCAATGCCAGAAACTAGAAGATCTTCTCCACGTAAGCATGCACACCGGCCAGCTGATCGTAGCATGCTCATGTGTGCCAGAAACCCGGAAGAGTAGCTTGCTGGAACTTGAAGTTCAGTAGCTGAAACCGGAAGCTTATTTTCGGGGGGGCATATGCACCCTGGGCAGTTCCTCTTCCGGGCTGCAGCCCAGATGCGAGCGCGCTCCCTTTTTGGCACTTGTTGCCAAAAAAGATTCGCCGTCACTGGTATAGGGTCTCTCGCTTGAGCAGAAGGCTGGACTAGAAGACCTCCAAGGTCCCTTCCAATTCTGTTATTCTGAGATTTCTTGCCTACTACATTCTTTTAAGATGACATTCAGATGTCTGTGAAACATCTGGAATTCTTGGTTGTTTTTCAAGCAACTGTGAAACTGCATATTTTGGTGAGTTGTCTTCCTTTCCATCCACTGATTTGTTGTCTATAATATGGTTGTGGTCATCAGTTCAGAATGAGGGGAAACAAGTTCCTCCCTCTGGATTAGTTTTCTTTGCTAAACCAACAAAACTGTCATCCAGTCACATCTAATTGACTACTTACTTACTACTTACACACTCCATTATACCATTCCTGACCTGTTGGGACAGCATCAGAAGGCCATTAGAGAATACTTGTGGCTTGGGGTTGAACTGTGAGGTCCCTGATGCTCTTTGAGCTTGATGGTTTTCGTCTCACTACACAACTAGGTAACATCATCAGTGCTAGAAAGGAGAATATCTGTAGCTCTGGGTTGAAATGTGGGGTCCTTGTTCTTCTCTAAGCTTCGTCGTTTTCTTGAAAATGTTCATGATCCAACTAGTTTATTGATCAAACTAGTTAACATCATCAGTGCTGGAAGGGAGTGGGGAGGAAGAGAAGGAGGAGGAGGAGGAGAACAAGGAGAACAAGGCGAAGGAGGAGGAGGAGAACAAGGAGGAGGAGGAGGAGGACAATTGCGGGGTCCTTGGTGCTCTCTGAGCTTGGTTGTTTTCAGGCAGGCATTTCATGACCCAAGTAGGTAACATCATCAGTAGAGTAGTTCAGTTACCCAGTTGTGTAATGAAACATCCGCAAGAAAACTACCAAGAACCCCACAGACTTATATTATTTTATCTGTGTCACAGCGTTGGGTTTTGGATTATGTTACTACTGGTTCGCCATGCACGTGCACGCTTCGCCTGCCTTCCTCACATGTGGCCAGCCTTCCATGCATGTGGTTTGCTCACGTGCGCACCTTTCTGCGCATGCGGCCGGCCTCAAAAACGTGCCTAAATAGAATGATATAGAGCCGGGGCGGGCCCATCCGCAATTTCCGCTACCGGTTTGGGCAAACCGGCCTGAACCGGCTGAATACCACCTCTGCTGTGTCACCTCTCTTGCATTGATTTCCAATTTGCTTGTAGGTCCAATTCAAGCTTCCAGTTGTCACCTTTAAAGCCCTACATTATTTTGGGGTAAGGTTATCTAAGAATGGTCTTTTCCCAATTATATCTACTCAACCCATCAGAGTGGGGAGGCAGGATATATTATGGTTCCAACTCTTATGAAGATCCATCTGCTGAGGACAAGAAGAAGGGCCTTCTCCGTGGTGGCTCCCTTCTCGTGGAACATCATCCTGGTGGAGATAAGTTTGGTCCGTACTTTGGCGCACTTTTGAAAGGTCTTTGTTTCTGTCAATGGACCTGGGGACGGATCCCAGGCTGATTCAGTGCCCATCAAGTTGTTGGTCTGATTGTTGTGGGGTGTGGCTTATTCAGTTTTGTATTTAAGGTTTTATTTCTCTCTGACCAGAGTCAGAGTCACAGCCGTATAAATGATCCTAATAAATAATAAACGATAAATTTTATTTATATTGTGTTGTGTTATATATTGTATTACATTTTTGAAATAACTACAAGAGTTTCACATTCACAGAAGGAAAACACTCTATTGTTACCACACAAAACCAAGATTAGGATAACAAGGACTTAAAAGAAATACCCTGAAGAAGAACAATAAATGATGCCGTTAGAAGATATTTGCTAAATCTCCCGATGCATTCTTTTATCCTTAAAAAAATTGCATGGGGAGAGGTTTTGTATATTTTTCTATTATGTAAAGCCTACAAAGGTGTGATTGTCAACCAGACTAATTCAACACTCAAGCAAAAAACAAAAACAAAAAAACACTAACAACAGTTCTATAAGATCTGCAAGAACTCCCGAGAAAGAAAATTGGAACGTGAAGCTGTGACTTTGCATTTATTTAACACAAATATTTAGTGCTCTCTTTATTTGCTTTGGTCAGTGATCCTCCATCAAATTAAAACTTTGAGCAGGAGACCAAAAGTGTCTGCTTTTGATATAGTGCTCTGCGATACTTTTTAATGTCATTTTTTTTTTGAAGGTCAGAGGAATCCTTCCCAAATTTTGAGCAGACATAAAAATGGAAGGAATGGATAAAAGCCACAGACAAAGGCTAACAATTTTCAGACAGAATGCAGAATAAAATAAATTTCTGTCAAGCAATTTCACGGCAACTGTCCAAATGAAGTCAGAGACACTGACACAAACTTGTAGTTTTATATAAATAAATATATATTTTTCAAACAGCATACAGAACACACATATATGCATAATACATACATACATACATATACAGTGTATGTGTGTGTGTGTGTGTGTGTGTGTACACCAGAGGTGGGTTTCAGCAGGTTCTGGCCAGTTCTGGAGAACCGGTAGCGGAAATTTTGAGTAATTCGGAGAACTGGTAGTAAAAATTCTGACTGGCCCCACCCCAGGGGTGGGTTCTAAAATTTTTTACTGCCGGTTCTGTGGGCGTGGCTTATTTTGTGGATGTGGTTTGATGGTCATGTGACAATTCTTTAGGATTTAGCAGAGTTACTGATCTACCAGGCTTTTAACTGCTTGCAGAGCTGTACCGGTCTACCCATTTGTTTTTGGAGGTACCGGTCTACCCATTTGTTTTTGGAGGTACCGGTCTACTCATTTGTTTTTGGAGGCCCTGGTCTACTTATTTATTTTTGGAGGCACCGGTCTACCCATTTGTTTTAAGAGGCATCGGTCTACCCATTTGTTTTTGGAGGTACCGGTCTACTCGTTTGTTTTTGGAGGCCCTGGTCTACTCATTTGTTTTTGGAGGCACAGGTCTACTCATTTGTTTTTGGAGGCACCGGTCTACCCATTTGTTTTAAGAGGCATCGGTCTACCCATTTGTTTTAGGAGGCATTGGTCTACTCATTTGTTTTTGGAGGCACCGGTCTACTCATTTATTTTTGGAGGCCCTGGTCTACTTATTTATTTTTGGAGGCACCGGTCTACTCATTTGTTTTTGGAGGCACCGGTCTACTCGTTTGTTTTTGGAGGCCCCGGTCTACTTATTTATTTTTGGAGGCACAGGTCTACTCATTTGTTTTTGGAGGTACCGGTCTACTCATTTGTTTTAAGAGGCATCGGTCTACCCATTTGTTTTTGGAGGCATCGGTCTACCCATTTGTTTTTGGAGGTACCGGTCTACTCGTTTGTTTTTGGAGGCCCTGGTCTACTCATTTGTTTTTGGAGGCACAGGTCTACTCATTTGTTTTTGGAGGTACCGGTCTACCCATTTGTTTTAAGAGGCATCGGTCTACCCATTTGTTTTAGGAGGCATTGGTCTACTCATTTGTTTTTGGAGGCACCGGTCTACTCATTTATTTTTGGAGGCCCTGGTCTACTTATTTATTTTTGGAGGCACCGGTCTACTCATTTGTTTTTGGAGGCACCGGTCTACTCGTTTGTTTTTGGAGGCCCCGGTCTACTTATTTATTTTTGGAGGCACAGGTCTACTCATTTGTTTTTGGAGGTACCGGTCTACTCATTTGTTTTAAGAGGCATCGGTCTACCCATTTGTTTTTGGAGGCATCGGTCTACCCATTTGTTTTTGGAGGTACCGGTCTACTCGTTTGTTTTTGGAGGCACAGGTCTACTCATTTGTTTTTGGAGGCACAGGTCTACTCATTTGTTTTTGGAGGTACCGGTCTACCCATTTGTTTTAAGAGGCATCGGTCTACCCATTTGTTTTAGGAGGCATTGGTCTACTCATTTGTTTTTGGAGGCACCGGTCTACTCATTTATTTTTGGAGGCCCTGGTCTACTTATTTATTTTTGGAGGCACAGGTCTACTCATTTATTTTTGGAGGCACAGGTCTACTCATTTGTTTTTGGAGGCACCGGTCTACCCATTTGTTTTAAGAGGCATCGGTCTACCCATTTGTTTTTGGAGGCATCGGTCTACTCATTTGTTTTTGGAGGCACCGGTCTACTCGTTTGTTTTAAGAGGCATCGGTCTACCCATTTGTTTTTGGAGGTACCGGTCTACTCATTTGTTTTTGGAGGCACAGGTCTACTCATTTGTTTTTGGAGGTACCGGTCTACCCATTTGTTTTAAGAGGCATCGGTCTACCCATTTGTTTTAGGAGGCATTGGTCTACTCATTTGTTTTTGGAGGCACCGGTCTACTCATTTATTTTTGGAGGCCCTGGTCTACTTATTTATTTTTGGAGGCACCGGTCTACTCATTTGTTTTTGGAGGTACCGGTCTACTTGTTTGTTTTTGGAGGCCCCGGTCTACTTATTTATTTTTGGAGGCACCAGTCTACTCATTTGTTTTTGGAGGCACCGGTCTACCCATTTGTTTTAAGAGGCATCGGTCTACCCATTTGTTTTTGGAGGCATCGGTCTACCCATTTGTTTTTGGAGGTACCGGTCTACTCGTTTGTTTTTGGAGGCCCTGGTCTACTTATTTATTTTTGGAGGCACCGGTCTACTCATTTATTTTTGGAGGCATCGGTCTACCCATTTGTTTTTGGAGGTACCGGTCTACTCGTTTGTTTTTGGAGGCCCTGGTCTACTTATTTATTTTTGGAGGCACCGGTCTACTCATTTGTTTTTGGAGGCATCGGTCTACCCATTTGTTTTTGGAGGTACCGGTCTACTCGTTTGTTTTTGGAGGCCTCGGTCTACTTATTTATTTTTGGAGGCACAGGTCTACTCACTTGTTTTTGGAGGCACTGGTCTACCCATTTGTTTTAAGAGGCATCGGTCTACCCATTTGTTTTTGGAGGCACCGGTCTACTCGTTTGTTTTTGGAGGTACCGGTCTACCCATTTGTTTTTGGAGGCACCGGTCTACTCGTTTGTTTTTGGAGGCACAGGTCTACTCATTTGTTTTTGGAGGTACCGGTCTACCCATTTGTTTTAAGAGGCATCGGTCTACCCATTTGTTTTAGGAGGCATTGGTCTACTCATTTGTTTTTGGAGGCACCGGTCTACTCATTTATTTTTGGAGGCCCTGGTCTACTCATTTGTTTTTGGAGGCATCGGTCTACCCATTTGTTTTTGGAGGTACCGGTCTACTCGTTTGTTTTTGGAGGCCCCGGTCTACTTATTTATTTTTGGAGGCACAGGTCTACTCATTTGTTTTTGGAGGCACCGGTCTACCCATTTGTTTTAAGAGGCATCGGTCTACCCATTTGTTTTTGGAGGTACCGGTCTACTCGTTTGTTTTTGGAGGCCCTGGTCTACTTATTTATTTTTGGAGGCACAGGTCTACCCATTTGTTTTTGGAGGCATCGGTCTACCCATTTGTTTTTGGAGGTACCGGTCTACTCGTTTGTTTTTGGAGGCCCCGGTCTACTTATTTGTTTTTGGAGGCACCGGTCTACTCATTTGTTTTTGGAGGCACCGGTCTACTCATTTGTTTTTGGAGGCACCCGTCTACCCATTTGTTTTTTGAGCGCACTGGTCTACCACCACACTGCCTTTTAACACTGATCAGCTGTAGGGCGGCCCTTTGAAGCCCCACGGCAAAAGTTTAAACAGTTTTTTTTCCTTCTAGCTGATCAGCTGGGACTCGGGAGGCAGCAATAGATTGGGGGTGGGGCCAAATAAAAGGGAAGAATAACGCGGGGGTGGGGGCGAGGGAGGGCCCAGCTCCTGAACAAAGAGAACCGGTTCGGTGATGTCATATCGTCACCGATACCGGTTCGACCGAACCAGGAGAAACCCACCACTGCCCCACCCCCATCTATTCTCTGCCTCCCAAGTCCCAGCTGATCGGGAGGAAATGGAGATTTTGCAGTAACCTTCCCCTGGATTAGGGAGGGAATGGAGATTTTACAATATCCTTCCCCTGGAGTGGGGTGGGAATGGAGATTTTACAGTATTCTTCCCATGCCACACCCACCAAGCCACGCCCACCAAGCCACACCCACAGAACTGGTAGTAAAAAATGTTGAAACCCACCACTGGTGTACACACACACACACACACACACACGAGTGTTCTGTATGCTGTTTGAAATAAATATATTTATTTATATAAAACTACAAGTTTGTGTTAGCATCTCTGACTTCGTTTGCAGTTACTGCACAATTCCCTGACAGAAATTTATTTTATTCTGCATTCTGTCTGAAAACACACACACACACATTTAACATCTATATTTACATTTTTCCCATCATTTCCTTCTGATTGTTCTGTATGCTGTTTAAAATTTACCTCATGATATTCTTGTGTTCCTGACTATCTCCTCTGCAGTAAATATAGATGTTATACACACACACACACACACACACATCATCATCATCATCATCATCATCATCATCATCATCATCATCATCATCATCATCATCATCATCACCATCAGGGGTGGGTTCTACTTACATTTACTACCAGTTTGCAACGGGATCGCGCACATGCGCTAGCTTCACGCGCACGCATGCCTTAGTTTTGTGCATGCACCTTGCTTCTGCACATGCGCAGATCACTGATGACAACATCGAGGGTGGTGGGCAGGACCTCCCACCGGTTTTACTACCAGTTCTTGCAAACCGGTCCGAACCGGGGACAACCCACCACTGCTCACCATCATCCTTTTTTAATGACCCCATAATCCCTTGCCAGGTGGAGTCTGGGCAACTGAAGGGAGCTAGCTGAGTGTTTGAATGGCCGGATGCCCTTCCTGTCACCAATGCGGAGTTTTGTTCAGCAGATATATTCTCATTGTGCCCAGAGAAAGAACTATCTGCTTCTACCTAGGATCAAACTCACAGCCTTCTGATTGTGAGGCGAGAACTCGACCTCTAGGCCACCACACCACTACACACACACACACACACACACACACACACACACACACACACACACACACACACATATACATACATGTATGTATATATGTATAAATATTTAACATATATATCATGAGGTAAATTTCAAACAGCATACAGAACACTCAGAAGAAAAAAGCGGGAAAAAAGGGAAACTCCCCCTTTATACCCCACAGCAACCAATCACAGCACAGATTGCCTCATGCAGGAGCCATACCGCTCCGATCAATCAACTACAACTGCGTGTTCTGGCCCATTGTACGCTTTACTGTTCCAGCTATTAAATTTAATATCCGTAGAAATTCAACAGACACCCCTTGAATATCCTGCATTTAAGAAGAAGAGAAATTGAATATTAGGGTCACGGAAAACTTGGCCTGGCAGTGTGATGTGATTGTAAAATCAGGGGGAACAACTGTTATATGCTGCAATAACAATTTTGAGGTCACTGGAAACCAGCAGCACTTTTTCATACGGCTGTTGACAAAAATAGGATTGCCAACATGATTGCCAGTGTCCGATGATGGACATGGCACAAGAAGAAGAAGAAGGAAATCATAGTTCCATTTTATTTCAAGTGTACTACAGATAGTCGACCATTTGTTTAGTAACTGTTTGAAGTTCCACTTACTGAAGTTTGTTGGATGAGGAACAAAATGTTTTCAAAGAAAAACCAGAAAGTCCAGTTGCCTCTTGAAAAAAAAAAGCAACCTTTGGGATATACAAGTAGTCCTTGACTTATGACCGGTTGAAAAGGGACTCTATGAAAGAAACCCCCCCCACCCAGCCCTATTTATTACCTGATTTCAAATTTCTGAGGAGCTTCACCCCTCCCCCACATTGACATGACATGATCTAATTTTGGACACTTGGTAACAAACCCGCATTTATGACATCATTTATGCAGTCACATTGTCATGATTTATGATTTTTTTTTAAATGGAAACCGACATTTATTTTTGATTTCCAGCAAAAAAACCACTCATTGGATAAAAATGGATTTGCTTAACAACTGAAGGGTTTTCTTAACAACTGCTGTGCTCGCTTAATGACTGCCACATTCATTTAACCGCCGCTGTAAAAAAAATAGAAAAATCATGTGCGATCACATGGAACTCATTTAATGACTACCATGACTTACAACCATAATTCCGGGCTCAGTTATGGTTGTAAGTTGAGAACTACCTAAAAGGTTCACTCAGTTCATCATTTTATTTATACTCTTTGAATTGCTTACTACCATCTGTTCTGTCCCCGTCCCACATGCACACACACCAACAGATGTCCAAGAGTTAAAAACCAAACCAGCCGACAAAATCCTTTTCTTTATGATAACGGAACTTGGCAGCAACCTAGTGGCTGCCTGCCAAGAGTTTATTACTCACGAAGAGATAACTTCTCTCCGCTTCTGGTACATCAAAGTAAAATGTTCAATAATTACAGAGTAACTTAAGTCCAAATATAATTCAGCAAAGTCTATAGCAAAAGTCCGGCAATGCAGAATGGCGTGGAAGCTTTCAGCTTTGTTCGTCACAAGGTTTGACTGGCCACCACGCTCCCTTTTATACCCTGTGGGGTGTGGTCCAGTGACTCAGCCTAATCTCTGGCACCCCTTTCCTTCTGTTGCGCGCACATATCTCTGCGACGCTGTCGAGGATCCAGCCAAGACTCATTACTCTCATCACTGTCCACCTGTGGCTGCGTGGACGTGCTTGGCCCCGGCCCTATCTCTTGCCCTTCGGCGGACACTGAAGGCATTGCCAGAGAGGAGGGTCCTGGAGAAGGAGGCCTTGCCAACTCCTCTCCTTCATTCTCAGAGTCCTCTCCTGCCGATGACACAGGCTCAGGTAACAGAGCCACAACACCATCTTCTCAGAAGTATAACACCATAAGAAAAAAATTGGAATTCAAGTAGGATTAAAACTGGAATCTTATTTAGTATAGTATTGATCTGTGGAATGGCATCTAACCTTTCTGGAGAAAAAAAAATCATACTCTCTCTAGATTCTCTTAGAAACAGCGGTCAGCGTATGAAATAAAAAAAATAAAACATGTTTGAAAATTTCAAATACACGAAGGGGCAGACGCTTTCAACAAATAGTTTATTTCCCATAGTTTTATTTAAATCAACGTTAATTTCAGAATTATTTGATGCTTCCTGACGAACTTCTGTTTTCATCAAAGTCCTTGGCAAGGACACCAGAGTTCTGGCTTCTATTTCATATAATATATCAACTTTATGGATTATATTGGTACCTTCAAACTATATTTGCTGAACGCATGGAAAAGATGAAAACAGTGTGATTATGAAAAGAAGGACTACAGTAGAGGTGATATGATAGCAATGTTCCAATATTTGAGGGGCTGCCACAAAGAAGATGGGGGTCAACCTGTTCTTCAAAGCAACAGAAGGCAGGACAAGAAACAATGGATGGAAACTCATCAAGGAGAGAAGCAATTTAGAACCAAGGAGAAATTTCATGACAGCGAGGACAATTAACCAGTGGAACAACTTGCCTCCAGATGTGCGCACTCCATCACAGGAAGTTTTGAAGAAGAGATTGGACAGACATTCATCCAGAATGGTATAGGGTCTCCTGCTTGAGCAGGGGGTTGGACTAGAAGACCTCCAAGGTCCCTTCCAACTCTATTATTGTCACTTTGTTATTCTTGTATTCTGTAGAAAGCATCAACTCAGTACTGTACATTTGTAAAAATATGGAGACATTTTGTATGGAAATTTACCCACAAAGCCCAAATACACGAACAGGTGAAAGGAATTTGTAAATTATTATTTGATTGTCAGATTTATTCTTAAAATCATACAGAAGATTGGGAGGAAGCTACCACCAGTTCTCCAATCATGGTACTATGATTTGGGCTGGTGAGCTCTTCAGGGAAGAAAGGGATATTTTATTTATTTATATTTATTTATTAGATTTTTATCCCACCTTTATTATTTTTATAAATAACTCAAGTCCTTCCTCCTCCTTAAGATGGGTTGGGTTGAGAAAATGACTGGCCCAAAGTCACCCAGCTGGCTTTCATGCCTAAGGTAAGACTAGAACTTCAAAAGATTGGGCCAAATTTACCCAGTCAGCTTTCATACCTAAAATGGGACTTGAACTCACAGGCTCCTGGTGATTGGCCCTAAATCAGCCAACTGGCTTCCATGCCTGAAGTAGAACTAGAACTCACAATCTCCAAATGATTGGCCCAAATTTATCCAGTCAGCTTTGATGCCTAAAATGGAACTTGAACTCACAGATTCCTGGTGTTTGGGCCAAAGTCACCCAGCTGGCTTCCATGCCTGAGGTAGAACTAGAACTCACAATCTCCAAGCGATTGGCTCAAAGACACCTAGCTGCCTTTCTTGCCTAAAGTGGGACTAAGATTCACCATCTCCTGGTGATCGGCCCAAAGTCACCCAGCCGGCTTCCATGTCTAAGGCGGGACTAGAATTCACTGCCTCCTGGTTTTTATCCTGGCGCCTTAACCGCAGGCCAAACTGACTCCCTACATATCCTTTGTTTTACCTATCAATTCCTACGCACAATGCAACCCTGAATAATTCACACTGGATCTCATTGGCCAGGTGTATTGGTTAGGAAGGTAAAGGGTTAATGTTCAGAAAGTTGGAAGCTGAATAATAAAACCTTATTAGTGAATTCTTTTAAACTAGGGGTCTCTGAGACCTGCATAAATCTCTCTCTTCCCCCCCTCACCCCCCAGAATGCAGAAATGAAGGACCAAGTGTCCTTTATCCAGGTAAGACCAATCTGGGAATATCCATCTGCTCGTTGTTAATTATGCCTTAAAATAGTTCTGTTTCTTTCCCACCCCAGAAATGTCACATTACTTGTTTGTTCCACTTCAATGTGGCAACTTTATAATAATCTTTTGTCAGTTATTCCGTTTTCTTAATGGGGAAAAACAAAATGGCGAGTTAATCCCTTCTACTTTATTGGGCCCTTCATCCCCAGCCATTAGACTCATAGAATCAGAGGCCTAGAAGGGACCTTGGAGGTCCTCTATTCCAACCCCCTGCCCAAGACAGGAATCCTTATGTCACCCCAGTCAATTTGTTGTCCAATCTGTTTTTTGAAACCTCCAGGAATGGAGCACCCACAAAACCAGGAAGCAAGCTATTCAGAGTAACACAATAATAAAGTTGAGGGGGTGGGGACCTTGGAGGTCTTCTAGTCCAGCCCCCTGCTCAAGCAGAAGACCCTATGTCACTTCAGACAAGTGGCTGTCCAGTCTCTTCTTAAAAATCCTCCAGTGATGAAGCACCCACAACTTCTGAAGGCAACCCCTTCCACTAGTTAATTGTTCTCATTGTTAGGAAATTCCTCCGTAGTTCAAGGTTGCTTCTCTCCTTGATTAATTAATTCCATCGATTAGTTATTCTCACTATCAGAAAATTCCTCGTTGTTTCTAAGTTGGTTCTCTCCTTCGTTTATTTCCATCCATTGCTTCTTGTTCTGCCTTGGAGCTCTGGAGAATAGGTTGACGCCCTCTTCTCTGTGACAGCATCTCAAGACTACTATCATATCTCCTCTAGTCCTTCTCTTCTATAGACCAGACAGTGGTGGGATTCAACCAGTTTGGATCGGTTCGGGCGAACTTGTAGTACCAATCTGCGGGTGGGCCTGCCCACCAGTGGTGGGATTCAAATTTTACTACCTGTTCTGTGGGCGTGGCTTGGTGGACATGGCTGTCAGGTTTCAATGTCATCTCAAATAAATTGCACTCCCAAACAATTAATCTTTGCTGAAATATTCCATTTATTGAGTACGACAGATCTGGCCCCGACTTCGTCGTAGCCGATACTAACCATCTGACACCCAAACACCTTCCCTTTCCATTCCCCAATTCTCATCTTCTCATTGGCCATCTTCCAAGTCAGTCTCCCCAGCTTCTGACCTCACCCCACAGGAATGTTCCCCCCTCCCATCCCATCTCCTAGGGGATATTATCTACAGAGAAAATAAGTAGGTGAAAAGTCAAGCCTCGTCTTTTTATGGCAGCATCAGAATGTTGACGATGGCATGGCTTGGTAGGCGTGGCTTGGTGGGTGTGGCAGGGGAAGGATACTGCAAAATCCCCATTTCCTCCTGATCAGCTGGGCCTCGGGAGGCAGAGAATAGATGGGGGCGGGGCCAGCCAGAGGTGGTATTTACCGGTTTTCTGAACTACTCAAAATTTCTGCTACCAGTTTTCCAGAACTGGTCAGAACCTGTTGAAACCCACCTCTGCTGCCCACCCACCCACCTGGATACATACCTGTCCTATATTGCTGTGTTTTTAACACCGCATGCATGCGTTGATGGTGCATGCAAGCAAATTCCCGTGTTTTGTGACACCGCACGCATGCACGGATGGCACGCACGCACATTTCCCGTGCTGGGCAAACCGGTTGTTACACTTTTCAGTGTAACCGGTTGTTACACCTCTGAGAACAGACACAACTAGTTTCCTTAACTGTTCATTGTATGGATTAACCTTCAGACCTCTGAACATTCCTGTTGCTAAGAAGATTTTTTTTTAAAAGTATATATATATATTCTGATGGGTGCTGAAAGAATGCAGGATAAGAAGTCACCTAAACAACACAACTTTGCAAGTGAAAAGGAAAAAAAAAAAAAAAACAAAAAAAAAACAGGCCTCTGAAAGTATAGCTTTCTTATTTTGTGATTTTATCACCCTGATTATCATTTCACAAGGTTTGTTTTTTTTTATTTTCAGTTCACTATCTCTCATATAAAAAGACCCCCTCACCCACCCACACACCCCTATGCATTTGTCTCCCCCCCCCTCAACTACGCTAGATTTGCAAGTGTGATAATTAGAGCTGTCGGTGGTAAATCCCTTACCCCAGCTAAAAATACCAGCTGAAATGGTGTGATAAAGGCCTCCCTGGATCTCTCACTTTGGGTGGTGACGGTGCAGCCCAGGGAGAGCTGAGAAAACAAGATGAAAAGTAAAGCATAGGGAGGAGGGGGGGAGAGAGTAGGAGGTGTCATCTACTGAACTTGCTTGTGTGAGATCTTCTCCTGAAGACATCTGACCTCTTTTAGAAGAACCAGGGAAAGAGAGAGTGGTTACAATTATACACCTTCAATCAATCTGCAGCTTGAAATAGGATTTTGGTGGTCTTTGTTGTTGTTAGTTGCGAAGTCATGTCCTACCCATCGCGACCCCATGGACAACGTTCCTCCAGGCCTTCCTGTCTTCTACTATCCTCTGGAGTTCATTGAAGCTCACGCCTACTGCTTCCGTGACTCCATCCATCCATCTCATTCTCTGCTATCCCCTTCTTCTTTTGCCCTCAATCTTTCCCAGCATTAAGCTCTTCTCCAGGGAGTCCTTTCTCCTCATTAGGTGGCCAAAGTATTTGAGTTTCATCTTCAGGATCTGGCCTTCTAAAAGAGCAGTCAGGGTTGATCTCCTCTAGGACTGACCGGTGGTCTACCCAAGAGTTAAATTCTCACAAATAACTGCAGGTGAAGCTTCAAAGAAGTGCTTTGTTCAAAGTGAAGGACCCCTTCAAACCAGCTTCATAAAACGACGCTTGTGCTATCCATCCAGTTTCAGACAGCAAAGGATATCCAGGAGACCAATTTTGTTCCTGGAAGTTTCATTAGAGTAGGGGGTGTCATCTATAGAATTTGCTTGTGCACGATCTTCTCCCTAAGACAGCTGACCTCTTAGAACAGGGCTGTCAAACTCAATTTCATTGAGGGCCGCATCAGGGTTGTGTTTGACCCCGGGGTGGCCGTGGCCATGGTGGGCATGGCCAGCTTGATGTCACTTGTGTAGCGGGTACCTGTGGTGGCCCTAGCACTTTGCCAGTGAAAATGGGCTCCCGAGCTCCATTTTTGGCTGTGATGGCCTCCTACAAGCCTCTGCCAGTGAAAACAGAGCTGGGTGGGGGGCACGGGGAGCCCTCCTGAGCTCCATTTTCACTGGCAGAGACACTGTGGGCCAGTCCTTCACTGTTTCTGCCCTGCAGCCCAGATCTATTCATCCCGTGGGCCGGATTCAGCCCTCAGGCCTTGAGTTTGATACCCCTGGCTTAGAAGAACTGGGAAGAGAGTGCTTCCAATAATACAAGATCAACCTGCAGCTTGAAATAGGATTCTGGTTGCGTGAGAACTCGCTTGTCTGAGATCTTCTCCCTAAGACATATGACCTCTTTAGAAGAACTGGAAGAGATTGGTTACAGTTACACACGTTCAAGAGGCGTTCTTGAAATGAGATTCTGGTGGTGTACTTGAGAGAAAGAGTTTCACGAATGAGAGTGGGTGAAACTTCAAAGAAGTGGTTTGCTTGGAGTGAATGACCCCTCCAAACCAGCTTCAGAATAACAGAATAACAGAGTTGGAAGGGACCTTGGAGGTCTTCTAGTCCAACCCCCTACCTAGGCAGGAAACCCTACACTACTTCAGACAAACAGCTGTCCAATCTCTTCTTAAAAACTTCCAGTGTTGGAGCATTTACAACTTCTGGAGGCAAGTTGTTCCACTGATTAATTGTTCTCACTGTCAGGAAATTTCTCCTTAGTTCTAGGTTGCTTCTCTCCTTGATTGGTTTCCACCCATTGCTTCTTGTCCCGCCTTCAGGTGCTTTGGAGAAGAGCTTGACTCCCTCTTCTTTGTGGCAACTCCTGAGATATTGGAACACTGCTATCATGTCACCCCTTTTCCTTCTCTTCATTAAACTAGACATACCCAGTTTCTGCAACCGTTCTTCATATGTTTTAGCCTCCAGTCCCCTAATCATCTTTGTTGCTCTTCTCTGCACTCTTTCTAGATTCTCCACATCTTTTTTACATCATGGCGACCAAAACTGGATGCAATATTCCAAGTATGGCCTTACCAAGGCATTATAAAATGGTCTTAACACTTCACATGATCTTGATTCTATCCCTCTGTTTATGCAGCCTAGAACTGTGTTGGCTTTTTTGGCAGCTGCTGCACACGGCTGGCTCATATCTAAATGGTTGTCCACTAGGACTCCAAGATCCATCTCACAGTTACTACTATTGAGCAAGGTACCACCTATACTGTACCTGTGCATTTTGTTCTTCTTCCCTAAATGTGGAACCTTCACTTTTTTCACCATTGAATTTCATTTTGTTAGATAGCGCCCAATGTTCAAGTCTGTAATAAAACAATGCTTCATAAAACAATGTCTATTTATTCAGCTTCAGACAGCAAAGGAACACATGTTGATTCATTTCATCTGCTACTGTCATCTTCAGTGATAGTCTGTTTTATTTGAAATTTTCACTACTCTGAAATGTCCCACTTCGGCCTAATGGAATAGCCAGAGGAGCCTTCAAGGCAAAATAAAGATATCCAGGAGACCAATTCTGTTCCTTGAAGTTTCATTAAAGTGGGAGATATCAGCTGTTGAACTTGCTTGTGTATGATCTCCTCCCAAAGACACCTGGCCTCCTTAGAAGAACTGGGAAGGGACTGGTTACAATTGTATATCTCCAAGCTGCAGCTTGAAAGAGAAATTTGATGGTCTACTTGAGAGATGGAGTCTCATGAATAAGCATGGCTGAAGCTTCAAAGAAGTGCTTTGTTTGGAGTGAAGGACCCCTTCAAACATGCTTCATATAACAATGTCTGTCTCATCTTGTTCTGACCTAGGCTTCCTAAGTCATTAAAACACACGAGTAGTCCCAAAAACCTCTTTTATTGCAACAGCTGTGAATTCTGTTCATTCACAGATGAGTCCCAAATCGTTGTAAAGAGTCCTTTGGGATAATCACCCACCTTTATCTCCCTTGACACGCTGCCAAAGACCTACTTGGCAAAGCCACATGGAGTCCAGAATCAAACAGAGCTTCAGGCTTTAAGCTGAACCGAATGAACAAACGTTGCTTCCTACAAAGGCCCACATGCCTTTGCTCCTCTTTTAAGCCTTATGGGAGGGGCCAATCATCTCCAAGCCTTACTCCTGAGTTGTCCCTTTTGTTTTAACTGTTCTTGCCTTGTGGCAGCGCTGCGCATGTGCGCACTGGGAACAGGCTCCCCCTGTTTCTCTGCCTCTCTGATGTCCGACTCTGGAGGCTCCGGAGTCTGCACAGAACTCCCAGATGGCCCTGGCCCCATCTCTGCCTCCAATGCAGAGCCCTCGTCCGAGCCTTCCCCAGACTCCAGGACTGGCCCATGGTCCTCCCCAGCCTCCTCACTGTCCGACTTTGCTGCCAGCTCTTCAGGCTGCTGGCAGACCACAACAAATCTATCCAGCTTCAGACAGCCAAGGAACATGGTTGCGTTGATTCACTTTGTCTGCTGCTGTCATCTTCAGTGATGGTCTGTCTTAACAGGCAGTTTCACTGCTTTGAAAAGTCCCACTTCTGCATAATGAAATGGTCAAAGGAGGCTCCAAGGTAAAATAAAGGATATCAGGAAGATCAATTTTGTTTTCTGAAATTTTATTAAGGAGAACTGTGATGAGGAGTTAAGGAGCCTTGGTGGTACTCTATTTCCTAAATGTCTATGGAGAATTGAAGAAGCTTCTTGGATGAGCAGCAAAACATTTTCAAAGACAACACCAAGCAAGTCCAGTTGCCTTGAGTCTCCGGAGAAAGGTGGCATATAAATTGAACTAATAAATAAATTCAATTAGGGCATCCGACAGAACCCTGACAATGGACTTACTTTCTAAGATAATTGATGGATGAGATCTTCACCAAGTCTTCCACCTTGTGGATTCTACTCGTGTGCCCTCCTTCAAAACCATGTCCATCACCAATCATATTTGGGGCAAGAACATCCATGAATATTTTTGGAAAAAAAAATAACAATTTCATCCTTCTGAAATGAGGACTAGACTTTGAATCATGAATGAAATCTCGTTACTGTATGGACTTTGTGGAGATTTTATGCCATGTCATCGTGCTGGCTGGTAGGGCTGGTGAAGATACACTAATAATCTTTTAATATATTTATAACCTCTACCTCATTCAGTGGTGGGATTCAAATAATTTAACAACCGGTTCTCTGCCCTAATGACCAGCTGGGTGGGCGTGGCCATGGTGGGCGTGGTCAGCACTCGGCTTTCTGCACCTCCCTGGGAAGAAAAACGGGTTGCGGGGGGACGTGCCTCTCCCCCGTGCCCCGTTTTGGGCCTAGTAGGCTTCCCTGAAGCCTCCTGGGAGCAAAAACGGGCCATGGGGAGGCATGCCACCCCTCCATGCCTCATTTCGGGTCTAGGAGGCCTCCCTGCACTTACCTGGGAACCAAAATGGGGCATGTGGGGACTCCTGGAAGGGATAGGACGGGCGGGGACAGGGCCAACCAGCAATTTATTTATTTATTTATTTATTTATTTATTTATTTATTTATTTATTTATTTATTTATTTATTTATTTATTTATTTATTTATTTATTTATTTATTTATTTATTGCGATTTATATGCCGCCTTTCTCCCTAGGGACTCAAGGCAGCTTACAAAAAGACAACTTCAATACATATCACAATACAATACCAAATTAAAATCAGTAACCCAATTAAAAACGATTTAAAATTATATCAGTGTACCCCCAAACGGATCAGTTTAATTGGCGGAAGAGCCACGTCTTCAGCTCGCGACGGAAGGAAAGAAGGTCGGGGGCTGTCCTGAGCTCAGTGGGCAATCCATTCCAGAGGGTCGGGGCTCCCACAGAGAACGCCCTCCCCCTGGGGGTCGTCAGCCGACATTGTTTGGCCGACGGCACCCTGAGGAGGCCGACTCTGTGAGAGCGCACAGGACGATGGGAGAACGGCTGGAGATGGTCCTGCAAGTACCCCGGGCCTAAGCCATGAAGGGCTTTATAGGTGAGCACCAGCACCTTGAAACGTATCCGGAGTGCCACCGGTAGCCAGTGCAGCTCACGCAGGAGAGGTGTTACACGGGAGTATCTAGACGCCCCCGTAACTACCCGCGCGGCTGCATTTTGGACTAGCTGAAGCCTCCGGACACATCCCAAGGGCAGCCCCATGTAGAGGGTGTTACAGTAGTCCAACCTAGAGGTAACAAGGGCGTGAGTGACCGTGGCGAGGGCATCCCGGTCTAGGAACGGGCGCAACTGGCGCACAAGACGGACCTGTGCGAAGACCCCCCTGGTTACGGCCGTCAGATGGTCATCTAAAGACAGCCGAGAATCCAGGAGGACACCCAAGTTGCGGACCCTGTCGGAGGGAGCAAGGGTTTCACCTCCGATCATTAAGGATGGAACCTCCAGATCCCGGGATGCCGGCATCCACAGCCACTCAGTCTTGGAAGGGTTGAGTCTGAGCCTGTTCCTCCCCATCCAAACCCGCACCGCTTCCAGGCAGTGGGACATCACGGAAAGGGCATCCCTAGGGTGGTCAGGGGTGGAGATGTAAAGCTGGGTATCATCAGCATATTGATGATACCTCACCCCAAAACCACGGATGATCTCACCCAGCGGTTTCATATAGATATTAAAGAGCAGAGGCGAGAGAACCGAGCCCTGAGGCACCCCACAAGTGAGAGGCCTCTGGGAGGATCCCTGACCCCCCGCCCAGACAGACTGCAGACGGCCCGAGAGATAGGAGGAGAACCACTGTAAAACAGTGCCTCCTAACCCTATCCCCCTGAGCCGCTGCAGCAGGATACCATGGTCGATGGTATCGAATGCCGCTGAGAGGTCAAGAAGGACCAGGATGGAGGAGCAACCCCCATCCCTGGCCCGCCAGAGATCATTTACTAGGGCGACCAATGCCGTTTCCGTGCTGTGGCCACGCCTGAAACCAGATTGGTAAGGATCCAGGTAGTCAGTTTCCTCCAGGAATTGAGGGAATTGCTGTGCCACCACGGACTCAACAACCTTCTCTAAAAAGCGAAGGTTGGAGACTGGACGGTAGTTGTTAAGTACGTCTGGATCCAGGTTAGGCTTCTTAAGGAGGGGTCGAACCACCGCCTCTTTAAGCGCAGCGGGAAAGACCCCTTCCTTTAGTGAAGCGTTGACAATAGCCTGGATCCAGTCTCCAGTCACCTCCCTGGCTGCCGAAACAAGCCAGGAGGGACAAGGGTCCAGTAAACATGTGGAAGACCCCAGCCTACCCATAATCCTGTCCACGTCATCCAATGAAACAGAATTTAGAACAGAATTTAACTACCTATTCGCCCGAACCGGCGCGAACCAGCTGAATCCCACCACTGACGTCATCTGAATCTCAAGGCAAACTGAGTTCCCCATCAATAAAGGGGATAGAACAGTGAAATAATGTTAAAACACCGAAGCCTGCATAATACGATTAAGCTGCCAGAGACATGTTGTTCAGTCCTGGACATCCATTCTACAGAAAAGCAGAGCAGAACCGATGGCTGTCAGT
The DNA here is from genome assembly GCA_037215915.1 of Pantherophis vulpinus. Classification (NCBI taxonomy): domain Eukaryota; kingdom Metazoa; phylum Chordata; class Lepidosauria; order Squamata; family Colubridae; genus Pantherophis; species Pantherophis vulpinus. Next base: position 222,866,059 of record JAXLNS010000003.1, read on the forward strand.
TCTCTGGAAGAAGACCAAGAACCATGGTGGATAATCATGCCATTTGACAGTTTCCAGACATGGTTGCCTCTCATAGGAGCTTCTGGCAACATGAACCGAACTTCGATTCCAGGAGCATCCATGCTATAGCTTGTAATTTGTAATGAGGCCATTTCAGTGAGACAGGGAGTCTGAGTCAGCGTAAGCCTCCAGATGAAATCTTCTTAAAGGGCAGGGATATTTAAATCAAAGGAAAAGGTGGAGCAAATTCAGTGGGAGATAGCAAATGAGGTGGAGAAGATACGGCCATAAATTTTAGATCGTTCCATTCTTATTTGTTAGACGTTCCTTACTTTTCCTACAGCAGGTCACGGCAATGCCTCCCCCCAAATGATTCAGAGATTCACAGCAATTAGCAGATTCTTTGTAGCATATTAAGGGATGTGGTGGCTCAGTGGCTAAGATGCTGAGCTTGTCGACCAGAAGGTTGGCAGTTCAGCGGTTTGAATCCCTAGCGCCACCTAATGGAGTGAGTTCCCGTTACTTGTCCCAGCTTCTGTCAACCTAGCAGTTCTAGGTAAAACTGCTATTTTTCATAAAAAATGCAAGTAGAAAAATAGGGACCACTTTGGTGGGAAGGTAACAGTGTTCCAGGTGCCTTTGGCATTTAGTCATGCCGGCCACATGACCATGGAGACGTCTTCAGACAGCGCTGAAATGGAGATGAGCACCGCTCCCTAGAGTCAGGAACGACTAGCACAGATGTGCAAGGGGAATCTTTACCTTTATGTAGCATATTGTATGTAACAGCCAAACACAATTTGGGATATTGGTCAAGGCATCATCAAGCTAGAAACCAGGAGAGTTCCACCTTGGATCCAAAGCCAACTGGATGACCTTGGTCCAGTCAACCTTTCTCAGCCCTAGGAAGAAGGCAATAGCCTACTATTTCTCAAATATTGGCATGAAAACTTTAGGGACTTCTCCAGGCGATCTCCTGAAATCAAGCTTGAATTGAAGATGTGTGCGCACACAACTAGAGTAATACAAATGTATTACTCCAACACACACAGGTTGCATTATGTCCCACATATCTTCTGGAATTGCTCTGTTTTCAATTGTTGTATCTGCTAGCCCAGCCTATTTAGAACAGCAGGCAAAGCTGGGGTGGTGGAGCTGTAGGTAGCCCTATGGAAACCAGTTTCCCACCTCAAAACTGCACAATCGGATCTGAAGTCCTCAAGAACATCTTCCAGCCTACTTCTAAAATAATTTGGTGAGCTGAGAATCCCATACTGTAAACAAGTGACAATTGTAGAACAAAGTTTGGGCAGTGGTGGTGGTGGTGGAGTTAAACGTGTCATCAGCTTGGAGTCATTACATTGCCACAAACGATCCAAGTTCAGCCGCCCCTTGAATTTCATTGGCCCTTATTTGGCATGGATTCAGATTTGAACTTTAGCTGTCTAGATTCCTGTATATGTTCTGACCCAGCTACGGACCCCAAAGAATGCAGCACACACAAAGTCTGTACAAACCTTAGTTTACTAAATTAAATCAGTCTTTTTCAAACAAAGGCTGTTAATTAACTTTCTTAACAGCCTACAAGAATCCAAAGAATAAATAATCGTAATCTTACTATGGTTGGCAGAAAGCCAGAAGCAATTTGCAGAGAACTAAGATCCAGACGCGAAGGAGAGTGAACGAAGTTGTTCCCTGCAAATTGCCTCAGTCGTTGTCCTTTAAATAGGCTAAGGGAGTGGCCAATTAGCCCCAAGCCTTACTCTCAAGGAGACCTCCTCCTGAGGAGCCACTCCTGCCTTTTGGCAGTTCTGCGCGCTCGTGCATCGAGAAGAGGCTCCTCCTCTTCTTCCTCTTCACTTATGGGAGCTTCTGAAGGTCCTGGCTGAATCCCCACCTCTGGCACCACATCTTCTCCAGCCTCTTCATTTTCTGACTCGAGTGCCAGCTGCACAGGCTCCTGACACAGCACCACACCAGCTTCCTCGCTGTCGGAATCAGCTACTAGCTGCACAGGCCGCTGACGGGCCACAACAGTATAATAATAATGCTTGAGCAAAGAAAACCCTTCTGAATTGCACCCCTAGAAACTTACTGTCCTCTTCAGCATCAATGCTCTTGGGCCCAACAGGTTGTCTCCGTGGAGGGTAACCATCTAAATTTCAGAGAGGTGAAGGTTTTTCACAGTCTCCTTCAGCCGCTTTCCAAAATCATGTTTCATCTAAAGTGATTTTGTGATATTTTCTCTGATGGTGAAGCTTGCCGCCAGCATCGATTTTGGATGTGTAGGGATTTCATCCCCACCTGACTTTCCTCTACTATCCTCCCAAGACTTCACAACTGAGGCTTCTTATTTTCACACCCAGCCTTGTTTCTCTTGCTGCAGAAATCCATTCTCACAAACATCCGAGTTTTTTTTTTTAATTTGATTTATATGCCTCCCTTCTCTGGAGACTCAGGGTGGCTTACAATGCGTTAAGCAATAGCCTTCATCCTTTTGTATATTTATACAAAGTCAGCTTATTGCCCCCACAAACTGGGTCCTCAATTTACCTACCTTAGAAAGGATGGAAGGCTGAGTCAACCTTGAGCCTGGGGAGATTCGAACTTACAGTAATTGCAGGCAGCTAGTCTTAATAACAGGGTGCTTTAGACCACTGTACTACCAAGGCTCTTTTAGTTTGATCCATTGCCAACAATTGACAATCCTGAGTAGGATTAGCACCTCATACAGAGTCTGTACGGATTCCCTGTATAAATGGGGCACAGCATCCTTCCCTCAGTGTGACTGTGCGGTTCCATGTCAAATGGTAGATCACATCGTGACCTGTTGAAAGTCGAAGGCATATAATGGTGGACCACATCTAGTCCAACCCCCCCGGCCAAACAGGAGACCCTACACCAGTGGTGGGTTGCTCCAGGTTTGGTCCAGTTCTTGTAAACCGGTAGTAAAAGCGGCGGGAGGCTACGCCCACCCCAGGGGTGGGTTCTAAATATTTTTACTACCTGTCTCTGTGGGCGTGGTTTATTTTGTGGGTGTGGCTTGGTGGAGGGTAATGTGACTGGGTGGGCATGGCCAACTTTTTTTTTTTTTACTTTTAAAAGCATTTTTTCTACAACCTTAAGAGGTTGCAGAAAAAAAAATGCTTTGAAAGGCCTCTGCCGATCAGGCAACTCAGCTGGGATCGTCAGAGGCTTTTAAAGGCATTTTTTTAAAAACACCTCTTCGGCTGAAGAGATTGCAGAAAACAATGCTTGAAAAAGCCTCTGCCGATCCCAGCTGAGCTGCAGGATCATCAGAGGCTTTTTTTTTTTTTTAACTTTTAAAAGCATTTTTTCGGCTGAAGAGGTTGTAGAAAAAATGCTTTTAAAAATAATAATAAAAAAAGCCTCTGATGAGGTGGACGGGGTAAGCGACCGGGCCAGGGACCAGTTCTGGGGTGTGGCCAGCCAATGTTATTACCAGTTCTCGGAACTACTACAAATTTTTACTACCTGTTCTTGCGAATCGGTGTGAACCAGGAGCAACCCACCACTGGCCCACCCGTCCGGACGTCATCATGATCTGTGCATGCGCAAAAGTTTCTGTGCTTCCATTATGAAACGGTAGTAGTGGAACCCAACCCATGCCCTACACTATTTCTGACAGATGGCCATCCAGTCTCTTCTTGAAAGCTTCCAGTGAACACAGTCCCACAACTTCCGAAGGCAACTTCTCTTCCATGGGTTGATTGTTCTCACTGTCAGAAAATATCTCCTTACTTCTAGATTGAATCTCTCCTTGATCAGCTTCCATTCATTATTTCTTCTCTGGCCTTCAGGTGCTTTGGAAAATAGCTTGACCCCCCTCCTCTCTGTAGCAGCCCCTCAAATACTGGAACACTGCTATCAGAAGGTTCAACGCCATTTCATGTGAAGGTAAGAAATATAACAGAAATATAACAAGAGCCTTGATGGTACAGTGGTCTAAGCACCCTGTTATTAACACAGCTGCCTGCAATTTCTGCTGGTTCGAATCTCTCCAAGGCTCAAGGTTGACTCAGCCTTCCATCCTTTCTAAGGTAGGTGAAATGAGGACCCAGTTTGTGGGGCCAATAAGCTGACTTTGTATAAAATATACAAAAGGATGAAGGCTATTGCTTAACGCATTGTAAGCTGCCCTGAGTCTCCGGAGAAGGGTGGCATATAAATCAAATTAAACAAACAAACAAACAAACAAACAAACAAACAAACAAACAAACAAAAAACAGCCAAGCAGAGAAAGCTAACTCTACTCTAATCACTAAACGTCTGGCTTTTTTGCCAAAATGTGTCGCAGGCTCTGTTGATTCAGGGAATGGCTGTTAATTACTATGGCTGCATTAAGTTGGATGCAAAAAACAATTGTGTTGCAATATTTTCAGGATCAGACTCAATAATAATAGTAAGAGTTAAAGGTTTAAGTATACTTCCTTTTATTTACAATAGGCATTCTATATTCACTGAATATTCACAGATAGAAGCAAGGAAAAGGGTGAAGGTGGCTCCTTATATATACAATGGGTGGAGCTATAAGAGGGAGTGGTGAATTATGAATACATTAAGAATTGAAGAATAAGTTAACCCCTGATATCCCATTCATATACTATTTACACATTAGAGAATAAGGCATTTACATCTGACAAATCCCCCTCTAAATGCCGATTCGTTATACAACACCAATTACATTCAGATTCAGGACAATACAAGACATACAATTTAGAAGTTAAATATTTGTGCTGTTTAGAAGGTAAAGGCTTTGTCAATATGTCAGCTAATTGTTCTGAAGTATCACAATGCACTGCTTTAATAAATCCATCCTGAGACAATTGTCTCACATGTTTAAATTTTATATCTATATGCCTGGACCTTTGTCCAATGGCATCGGATCTAGATATTTCAATGGCTGCTTTATTGTCTTCATGCATAACAAAAGGCAAAGCAGGTTTTTTCCAAACATCTGAAATTAAATCATTAAACCATACAAGGTTATTTGCAGCTTTGGATAAACAAACATATTCCGCTTCTGTCGTTGAAGTGGCTACTAGTTCTTGTTTACCAGTGTACCAGTAAACTGGACAGTCATTTAAGAGAAAAATATAACCAGATGTACTTTTTCTGCATGATGTGTCTCCAGCCCAATCCGCATCTGCGTAACATGCAAGCTTTGGTTCTTTATTATCACTAGGTTCTAATACTGAGCAAAAATCTAGTGTACTTTTCAGATATCTTAAAATTCTTTTAACAGCTTCCCAGTGATACATTGTTGGTTTGCTGACGTGTCTGGATAATAAATTGAGTGGTAAGGCGATATCTGGTCTAGTCCAATTAGATATATAAAGAAGTGAACCTATGATTGATCTATAAAATGTGTTATCCTTGAATTCAGGAGAAGATTCATCAGTATTTCTAAGAAAATCAGTTTGCATAGGAGTATCACAGGGTTTGGCATTGTTTAAATTGCATTTATTTAAAAGTTCTATAATCTTATCTCTCTGAGTAAGTTTGAATCCCCTTCTAGTCTTATTAATTTGGACACCAAGATATTTGTTCACTTTACCTAGAGATTTCAACGAGAAATGTTCATTTAGCTTATTTACAAAAGTTTCTCTTCTCTCTTTGTGTTTTCCTATATATAAAATGTCATCTACATAAATCAATACAAATTCAATGTAATCATCACCCTTTTTGACAAAGAAACAGTTATCAGCAGTGGTAGCATTGAAATCCATGGTCTTAAGTACTTTTACTAAACAATCATACCATCTTTTACCAGATTGTTTTAATCCGTATAAACTCTTGTTCAACAGCCAAATTTCATTTTTGTTGGTGTATTGACTGTGAGGTGCTCTTACATATATTTCCTTATCTAGTTTCGCGTGTAGATACGCAGTCTGTATGTCATATTGAAATACATCGAGGTTGAGTGCTGATGCTACCACTAGAGCTGTTTTGACACTCTCTGTTCTTACTGTGGGGGAATACGTGTCAGTATAGTCCTCCGGATATTTCTGTGCATAACCTTGTGCAACTAATCTAGCTTTGTATAGGGTATTGCCTCCTTCTAAGTTCTTAATTTTATATATCCACCTGGTACCAATAATTGTTTTATCTTTAGGTGCAATTGCAGGTGTAAATACATTTAATCCTTGTAAACTTTCCATCTCTTTCTTCATAGCTAGTTCCCATTTTTCTTTTTCTTCACAAGGAAGTTTTAACACTTCTTCATATGTATTAGGTGTTATTGGTTCACCATCCATATGCATTATGTAATCTCTGTATTTATTTGGCATTTGGTTCCTGTTGTTCCTAATGGCTCTTTCAGGTTTGCTATTGTTATCATGCAAATATCTTGCTTCCTTTTTTGTTAGTGTGTCTGTCTTTATTTTGTGTTGGCTATTTGTCCAAGTTTTGCTTTTGCTTTTATGTTTGTTGATATTTTGTTTTTCTATGGTCCCTTCCTCATGAGATTTTGTTTCTTTGCATTTATTTGGAAATATTTCATTAAGATGTAATTTAGACCAGTTGGCCTGTTCATGGAACACAGCTGTTCTGGAAACTATAAATTTGTTATTATTATCAATGAATCTGTATCCTTTGGTGCCAGTTTCATATCCCATGAATCTGAGTCTTCTGGATACATTTTCTCCCTTTCTTCTCAACTGTTTAGGTATGTGTACGTCTGCAGTGACTCCAAAAATGTGCATGTGTGCTAATTTTGGTTTCCTATTATACATTACTTCATATGGTGTCTTATTTATAATACTGGACCAGGTTCTATTTTGTGTGTAATTTGAATAATGTAAGGCTTCCGACCAAAATTGTTTGCTTAAGCCAGCATCCTCCAATGTGCACCTAATCATGGTTTGTAATGTGGAATTCTTTCTCTCTGCAATCCCGTTCTGAAACGCAGAAAATGGACTAGACGTGTAATGTAGCATTCCTCTATCTTTTAACCATTGGGAGAATTCTTTAGACATGAATTCACATCCCCTATCTGTCATAATTTGTTTTATTCTGATATTGTGTTGTGTTTCTATGCGTTTGTAAAATTCCTTAAATTTTTGAAAGGTTTCATCTTTATGTTTTAATGTGTAAACAAACCCATAACGACTATAATCGTCTACTATTGTCAGGAAGTAACGTTTTCTATAAGTGATTGATGGGGTTAATGGACCTACTAGATCCATGTGTACTAAGTCAAAAATTTTGTTAGTTGATCTAGTAGATTTTCTTGGCCTGGGACTAGTTTTTAGTTTTGTAGATTTACATACTGAGCATTCCAAATAGTTTTCACAATTTTTTATTTTGACACCTTCTGCATGTTCAGTCATTTTTTGTACTACAGGAAAACTGGCATGTCCTAACTTCCTATGTAAGATGTGAGCACACTCATCATGAATTGGCTTACCTATTTTTGGTTTTTTTTTATCGTGTGCATCTGTATGATCATGAGATATTTTACATTCATCATTGTCACTGTTGCTAATGTTTTCATCATCTGCCTCAATACAATCTTCTATATTTGAATCAATGTTATGCAACCATTCTTCCTTTATTATCAGATAAGGTAGGCCTCCTTTAATCATTACAGTGCCTACATTTGTTTTATTCTTCTCCAAAGTCGCTTTTCCCTTTGAGAAAACTATATTAATGTCAGAATCTCTACTTAGTTTTATGGCACTTAGTATGTTATGAGGTATTTCAGGTATTAACAATACCCCCTCTATTTTTCCTAGACTAGGCAAGGTTACATTCCCTCTGCCTAATACTTGAACCTTTTCTTGGTTAGCTACCTTTATTACAAATTTATCTTCTGTAAATGAAGACAGTATATTTTTGTTATTAGTGGTGTGATTAGTTGCTCCAGAATCAATAAGCCAATTATTGTTCTCATTTTGCTGTTTTTTTGTGTTGTCTTGTTTATTTAGTCCATTCAGTGAACCAGATTTTCTATCCTTTGAATTTTCTCTGCCCCCTCTATTTTCTCTGTAATTTGGTGGGCTTCTATATCTATGTCTATCTATGGAAGACTGTCTATAATTGTATTTGTTCCTATATTCTGACCTATGTCTTTCCTTTGAAATTTTGGGACAATCTCTTCTATTGTGTTCCCTGGATCCACAATTGTGACATTTAAATGTTTCATTATATTTTTCTTGGAAAGCTACTTTCCTAAAAGGTTTGTGCTCTGTGTGATTGCTAGAACGATTTTTTCTTGAATTGTCTTCTGCTATCAATTTGTTGGATAGACTTTCTATGGATAAATATCCTAGATTGATAGTGTCTAAATGTGACATAAAACTATCCCATGATGAATCAAGTGAGTTGATAATAACGCTTTTCATTGTTTGGTCTGAAATCACCTCCCCCCTCAAATGCAGCTCAGCTCTTATTTTGTTTAAAGATATTAAATGCTCACTTATGGAAACTCCTGGTTTTACCCTAGATGAAAAGAAATCCTTAGACATTCTTGTGGTGGTAGCTACACTGTCACTGTGAAACAAATTAAACATGCATTGAATAATTTCTGAAACAGTCAGATTTGATTTGATGCTATGATACATTGCAGGAGATACACTAGATATTATTAAGAAAAATGCTCTATGGTGTAAACTATCTATTTTTAAAGTCCAAGGTCTTTTTGGGGGACTAGTGATAAAAAATAGTAAGTTTTCCTTCATAAAGACAACCTGGAGCTGTTGATACCATTCTTGCAAATTAACGCCATCAACCCTTAGTTTTGGGAAGTCACTGGGTAAGTTTCCCACATTATTTTGTCCATTACTTACAACCTGAGGTAGTCCGTGGTCTCGCAAGTGTAGAAAATTGCAAAACGGCATGGGGATGCTCGCAACGAGTCTGCGTGGTTCTCTCGCCAGTTCATGTCTTCCCGGACCGTCTGTGTAGTTTCGCGCATGCGCGTTGTCCATTTCTTCTTTGGCGTCGTCGTGGAAGGTTCTCTCCATTGCGGCTCGCTCGCTCTGCTCCTCTTCAGACGAGTCGGTCTCTGGTTCGGCCTTGGGAGTTCTGACGACGGCGGCTGCTCTTCTTTTTCTTTTGGGGGCGTTGGCACTTGCTTCGGTCTGTGGTGTAGGGCGGAATCGACAAGGCTCTCTGGGTTCGGGCGTCGTCGCTCTCGAAGTCAGGATGGGAGCGGGCAGGTCTTGAGGTATCGGCTTGCTCGCTCGCTTCTTCGGTGGCTCTTTGGTAATTTTTAGTTTTGGCCCAAATGCAGCAAAAAGCGTTTTCATTGCTGACTTTACTTGGGATCTCGTTGAGTCATCTTCACTTTCTGATTCTGACTCTTCCGAGGAGTTTGAATCCTCTTTTTCATTTTCGTTGTCTGATAACGTTTTTCGCGCCAGAAATTTTGAACTGAGCATTTTGATTGGCTCTGCTTCGCTCACCTTGGAGGCCTGTTGAAACCAAGATGGCTGCCATTCAAAATTTCGCGCGGGATCACATTTTTTCTTCTTCGTAATGACTTTCTCTGTAGTCATATCACTCACTATTTTTGGGTCTTTAGACTTCTCATTAGTGATGTTTTTCTCTCTCGCTGCTCCGCTGTTCTTCAGCATTTCTTGGAGGTTCGCGATGAGGCTTTCATCATTCTTCTGGCTTTTTAATAGTTTTAATATCTCTGACCTGAGTTCGTTATTCTCTATTTCGATTTCCTCCTGGTCATCATTTTCATCTATTATTTCTTTGTCTTCAGTGGTGTATTCTTCGGATTCTCTCGAAATTGCGTTTGTGGATTCGTTGATTATTTCTTGTTCTGTTTCCATTTCTTTGCTGTAGGCCCTGGTGTTGGGCCTATGTTTCTTAGACATTTTTAAGTTTTTATTGAGTCAATTAACCATCCTCTGCTACCAGCTTGTTGCAATATTTTCAGGATCAGACTCAATAATAATAGTAAGAGTTAAAGGTTTAAGTATACTTCCTTTTATTTACAATAGGCATTCTATATTCACTGAATATTCACAGATAGAAGCAAGGAAAAGGGTGAAGGTGGCTCCTTATATATACAATGGGTGGAGCTATAAGAGGGAGTGGTGAATTATGAATACATTAAGAATTGAAGAATAAGTTAACCCCTGATATCCCATTCATATACTATTTACACATTAGAGAATAAGGCATTTACATCTGACAAATTGGATGTTCCTTATCCAAGTAAACTATTGCACGGACCCCATAAAGATGAAAAATGGAGAGTCAGGAGATATTACCCAAGTGAAACCAGAAAAAAAGGACAGATACCTATAGAAGAGAATGGGAGTGGTGCGGTGGCCTAGAGGTGGAGCTCTCATCTCACAATCAAGAGGCCGTGAGTTCGATTCTAGGTAGAGGCGGATAGTTCTCTCTCTGGGCACACTGAAAATGTATCTGCTGAACAAAACTCCGCATTGGCAACGAGAAGGGCATCCGGTCATTCAAACACTCTGCTAGCTCCATTCAGTTGCCCAGACTCCACCCCGCAAGGGATTATGGGGTCATTAAATGAAGATGATGATCAATACCTATAGAAGAAAATATTTGTAGTTCAGGGTTGAACTGTGCGGTCCTTGGTGCTCTCTGAACTTGGTGGTTTTCTTGCAAATGTTTCATTACCCAACTAGGCAACATCATCAATGCTGGGAGAGAGGGAGGTGATGATGAGGAGGAGGAGGAGGAGGAGGAGGAGGAAGAGGAGGAGGAGGAGGACTTGATGCTCTCTGGTTTGCTTAGGATGCTTAATACACAGAGACTAATTCTGAAATTGCAGAGCCATCATATGATTGATTATCTGCCATCAAGTCGGTATTGACTTTCAGCCATCACATAGGTGACCTTCTCCAAATCGTGTTATATATTGCAGGAAATAACAAGCAGGTTTAAATCAGGTTTATGTGTTACCCTAGTCCCACCACTTTTTTGGGCATGAGGGTCCCTAGCATTTCAACCAAGGATCAGATGGGGCAACTTATCCCCAAAGGAATTGTGCACTCCCCACCACTGTAGGAACTAGGAGAAGAGAGAATGTCCTGGGAATGCCTCTTGAGGTGTGATGACCCCCACCTCAAATTTTATTTATTTATTAATTTAATTTGTATACAGCCCTTCTCCCAAAAGGGACTCAGGGCGGTGAACAGCCAAAATTAAAATACATACAATACAAAAGAGAGCCTTGGTACTACAGTGGTTTAAAGCACCCTGTTATTAACACAGCTGCCTGCAATTTACTGCTGGTTCGAATCTCTCCAAGGCTCAAGGTTGACTCAGCCTTCCATCCTTTCTAAGGTAGGTGAAATGAGGACCCAGTTGTGGGGGCAATAAGCTGACTTTGTATAAATATACAAAAGTATGAAGGCTATTGCTTAACGCACTGTAAGCCGCCCTGAGTCTCCGGAGAAGGGCGGCATATAAATCAAATTAAAAAAAAAAAAAAGTTAAGATAATTAAAAGAGATTAAATCAATTGGCCCCCAATTTAAAACCCCAAGTCTATAAAATTTAAAAATCCCATTAAAAACCATTTAGGCTAGGCCGGCTTGCTGGAATAAATAAGTCTTCAGGGCCTTACGGAAGGTCCGGAGGTCCGGGATCAGTCGTATTCCAGGAGGTAGCTCATTCCAGAGGGCGGGTTCCCCCATAGAGAAGGCTCTTCCCCTGGGGGCCGCCAGCCAACATTGCTTGACTGACGGCATCCTGAGGAGGCCCTCTCTGTGAGAGCGTATTGGCTGGTGGGAGGTTATCGGTAGCAGCAGGCGGTCTCGTAAGTACCCTGGCCCTAAGCCATGGAGCACTTTAAAGATGAGAACCAACACCTTGAAGCGCACCCGGAAGACCACCGGGAGCCAGTGCAGCTCGCGCAGGAGAGGTGTTACATGGGAGCGCCCAGTCGCTCCCATAATCCCCCGCCGCGGCCGCATTCTGCACCAGTTGGAGCCTCCGGGTGCTCCTCAAGGGGAGCCCCATGTAGATGAATCCACCTGGAAGACATCTATCTGCAGTTGTGTTTGCGTGCGTTGCTGATCCTTTAAAAATAGAGCTAATAAAAGTTGTGGCTCAATTAAATTCATGAACTGGCACCTCACCTTTGAAGACTCAGAATTAGGGTGTGAGGAGAGGCCTTAATCAGGGCCTTCAGTGGCTTTAATCAGTGTCTTTCAAGAAGGACCATTTTCTGGCCCATCAACCCTATTTCATCTCTTCAGATTTTCTTATTGCTTAAGGCAACATTATTGTTTTGTTTTGTTTTTCTTTGTTCAACCACAAAAACACTTAGCTCCAGAAAATCAACGGATGACATTTGAAGATGACATTGGATGGGGATTTTGATTTGAGAAAATATAAAATAAAATATGATTCAGCCTCTCTGTTAGGCTGTTATTTATATGAGGAACATGTTCCTTATATTGGACCTGCTGTAGGGCAGATTCATCTGATTTAGGAGTTCAGAAAATTTCCTTCCTTCCTTCCTTCCTTCCTTCCTTCCTTCCTTCCTTCCTTCCTTCCTTCCTTCCTTCCTTCCTTCCTTCCTTCCTTCCTTCCTTCCTTCCTTCTTTCCTCTTCTCTCCTGCCTTCCCTCCTTCCTCCCTCCCTCTTTCTTTCTTTTTCTTTCTTTCTTTCTTTCTTTCTTTCTTTCTTTCTTTCTTTCTTTCTTTCTTTCTTTCTTTCTTTCTTTCTTTCTCTCTCTCTCTCTCTCTCTCTCTCTCTCTCTCTTTCTTTCTTTCTTTCTTTCTTTCTTTCTTTCCTGCCTCCCTGCCTCCCTTCCCTTTTCAAGCATACATTTTCTTCTTCCCTCCCTCCCTTCCTCCATCTTCCCTCCCTCTTCCCTCCTTTCTTCCTCCCTCCCTCCCTTCTTCCTTCCTCCCTCCCTTCCTTCCTTCCTTCCTTTCTTCCTGCCTGCCTGCCTCCCTCCCCTTTCAAGCATACATTTCCTTCTTCCCTTATTCCTTCCTCCGTCCTCCCTCCCTCTCCTCCTTTCTCCCTCCCTCCCTCCCTCCCTCCCTCCCTCCCTCCCTCCCTCCCTCCCTCCCTCCCTCCCTCCCTCCCTCCCTCCCTTCTTTCTTTCTTTCTTTCTTTCTTTCTTTCTTTCTTTCTTTCTTTCTTTCTTTCTTTCTTTCTTTCTTCTTTCTTTCTTTCTTTCTTCTTTCCAAGGGAGGGAAAGACAAGAACTATTGCCAGTTGCTTCCTGGGCATCTTTTAAAAAGCTAGCATTAAACATCCAAGCACAAACTGATTTAGGGTGTGACTCTGACAGAATCCTGTTCTGTTGTGCTAGGTTCTTGTCCAGCTATTAAACTTTGTCAAGGAGGCTCTTCTGAACATGCTTACAGTCTTCGTGTATCTGACATGTCTTAATAGCAATAGCCCTTAGACTTATCTACTGCTTCGCAGTGCTTTTACAGCCCTCTCTAAGCAGTTTACAGAGTCAGCCTCTTGTCCCCAACAATCTGGCTCCTCATTTTACCCACCTCGGAAGGACAGAAGACTGAGTCAAGCTTGAGCCTGGTGAGATTTGAACTGATTTGAATCCCAAGTTAAAACCTGAGTGTTTGTTTTTTTTAAAAAAAAATCATTATGTTAATTATCATTAGACAGCTTGAGTATTCATTTTAGGAGCAAGGTGGGACACAAGTAAGTCAATAAATCATATGCAATGGAGCACTTTGTCATCATTATACATATCATTTTAAATATTTAAAACATGTATTAAAAAGGATATCAATAATTATGACAATGTGCTTTGTTGCACGTTATTTACAGACATTATTTGCATATACACACACACACACACACATACATACACGCACATTCCTTCCTTCCTTTGTTCCTTCCTTCATTCCTTCGTTCCTTCCTTCCCTTCCATCCTTCCATCCTTCCATCCTTCCTTTCTTCCATCCTTCCTTCCTTCCATCCTTCCTTCCTTCCCTTTCTTCCATCCTTCCATCCTTCCATCCTTCCATCCTTCCCTTTCTTCCATCCTTTCCTTCCTTCTTTCCTTCCTTCCCTTCCCTTCCCTTCCTTTCTTCCATCCTTCCTTCCTTCCCTTTCTTCCATCCTTCCATCCTTCCTTCCTTCCTTCCCTCTATCCCTTCCTTCCTTCCTTCCTTCCTTCCTTCCTTCCTTCCTTTCTTCCATCCTTCCTTCCCTTTCTTCCATCCTTCCATCCTTCCATCCTTCCTTCCTTCCCTCCATCCCTTCCTTCCTTCCTTCCTTCCTTCCTTCCTTCCTTCCTTCCTTCCTTCCTTCCTTCCTTCCTTCCTTCCTTCCTTCTGACTTGAAGATCTCTTCAACTCTGTATACCTTCTTTCTTTCTTTTTTCCTTTTCTCCCTCCCTTCCTCCTACCCTCCCCTCTCTCTCTTCCTTTCCTTTCCTTTCCTTTCCTTTCCTTTCCTTTCCTTTCCTTTCCTTTCCTTTCCTTTCCTTTCCTTTCCTTTCCTTTCCTTTCCTTTCCTTTCCTTTCCTTCTTTCACCAGAAGCATCACAATTAAAATATAGATATATATTGTATAGTCAAACTATACAATATAAAATGTAGATATATAAAAGAGAGCTCTTTGCACCCCAGCTGATTCCACCTGATCCTTTCCGTGAAAGATTATTTCTTTGTCTTTTCCTCCCAGTTCTTTGTTATTCCATAATTATCCTCTCTAGCAGCCATTCATTAATTTCTCTTCGTTGTGATCGGAATCCAAGCGATTTTTTTTGTCCTTTCTGTTTGGTCTCCTATGAAGCGTCAGGGGGACGTACCACTGGAAAAATTTCTGGTGTTGGTAAATCATGGTTAAGCGTTTCATTACACCGTCTGGAGCAGGCCTGTGCCACACAGAAGAGGATTCCTGCTAAGCTATTGAGGATTGTATTTAATTAAGGCTTAATTAGACAGCTTTTGTATGTGTGCAAAGCAATCGTTCTCACTTCTTTCTCCCCAACATATCATTAAAGAGCATGTTGGGGTTTAATTAATAGGTGCTTTAGTGACAAATGGTTACATGAGTACGTGTTACATTTCTTGGAAAATATAGGTATATGCAATGTTTGGTTGGGTTGCGCTGGCTTTTTAGTTTAGTTAGGTTAGTTTCCTGCTTTTGGCATTCTAGCACAAAGTCCTTTTCCTGCCAGGTGGATCTCAAACGTTAAGAAGGGAACTGCAAGCCTAAATTTGAAACTCTGCCTGTTTTTTTTTTCTGTGAGTCTTTCTTTCTTTCTTTCTTTCTTTCTTTCTTTCTTTCTTTCTTTCTTTCTTTCTTTCTTTTCTCTATCTCTCTCCTTCCTTCCTTCCTCCTCCCTCCCTCTTTCTTTCTTTCTTTCTTTTCTTCCTTCCTTCCTTTTTCTTTCTCTCTCTCTTTCTCTTTCTTTCTTTCTCTTTCTTTCTCTTTCTCGTTCCTTCCTTCCCTCCCTCCCTCCCTTCCTTCTTTTTCTCCCTTCCTCTTTCTTTCTTTCTTTCTTTTCTTTCTTCCTTCCTTCCTTCCTTTCTCTCTCTTTCTTTCTCTCTTTCTCCTTCCTTTGTTCCTCCTTCCATCCCTCCCTTCCTTCTTTTTCTCTCTTCCTCTTTCTTTCTTTCTTTCCTCTTTCTTTCTTTCTTTCTTTTCTCTATCTCTCTCCTTCCTTCCTTCCTCCTCCCTCCCTCCCTCTTTCTTTCTTTCTTTTTTTCCTTCCTTCCTTTTTCTTTCTCTCTCTTTCTCTCTTTCTCTTTCTTTCTTTCTCTCTTTCTCGTTCCTTCCTTCCTTCCTCCTTCCTCCTTCCTCCCTCCCTCCCTCCCTTCTTTTTCTCCCTTCTTCTTTCTTTCTTTTTCTTTTCTTCCTTCCTTCCTTCCTTCCTTCCTTCCTTACTTCCTTCCTTCCTTCCTTTCTTTCTTTCTCTCTCTCTCTTTCTTTCTCTTTCTTTCTCTTTCTCCTTCCTTCCTCCTTCCATCCCTCCCTCCCTCCCTTCTTTCCTTCTTTTTCTCCCTTCCTCTTTCTCTTTCTTTCTTTCTTTCTTTCTTTCTTTCTTTCTTTCTTTCTTTCTTTTTCTTTCTTTCTTTCTTTCTTTCTCTCTCTCTCTCTCTCTCTCTCTCTCTCTCTCTCTCTTTCTCCTTCCTTCCTTCCTTCCTTCCTTCCTTCCTTCCTTCCTTCCTTCCTTCCTTCCTTCCTTCCTTCCTTCCTTCCTTTCGCTTTCTCCCTCCCTCCCCCCCAGTGCTTTGGAGTGCTTGACTCCCTCTTCTTTGTGGCAGCCCCTGAGATATCGGAAAACTGCTATCATGTCTCCCCTGGTCCTTCTTTTCATCAAACTAGACATACCCAATTCCAACAACCGTTCTTTATATGTTTTGGCCTCTGGTCCCTTAATCATCTTTGTTGTTCTTCTCTTCCAAGTGTGGTCATATTGTTATCCGCCTCCTACCAACCCTTAGCTTTGAAATATACTAGCACACATTCAGGATATAAAAGAAAGGACTAAACACACACAAACACAAAGAGACAGTGTGTTGTCAAACTACAACCTTGAATACATAAAAGGACATTAATCATCTCCCTTTAAAATAGTATTTTCTTAATTAGAAAATTAAGCCAGGAGAAGTGGGGGTGAATATTGGCCTTAGAAAAAAGAAATGCATTTAATCAGTTTAAACAAAAGAAATGTCTAACTAATTACTTAGTTTTCCTGAAGTCTTTATATGATAAATGTTTTCATGTCTCCTAGAAAATGTGCACACCATAGTTTCTGGGAAGGGGTCAGTCTTTTCTCTCCCTCCACACACACACTCTAAGGTAGGAATTTAAATGCTCTTGCTGGATTTCTAGATTAGTATCAGCTTCTCAAGGTAGATCAGACTAGCAGTAACGGTGAGAGGGATCTTGGAGTCCTAGTGGACAATATTGCATCCAGTTTTTGTCACCACGATATCAAAAAGATGTGGAGACTCTAGAAAGAGTGCAGAGAAGAGCAACAAAGATGATTAGGGGGCTGGAGCAGTGGTGAAATCCAATTTTTTTTTACTACTGGTTCTGTGGGCGTGGCTTGGTAGGCGTGGTGTGGCTTGGTGGGCATGGCTTGGTGAATGTGGCAGGGAAAGGATACTGCAGAATCTCCATTCCCACCCCACTCCAGGGGAAGGATACTGCAAATTCTCCATCCCCACCCCACTTTAGGAGAAGTATACTGCAAAATCCCCATTCCCTCCCCACTTCTGGGGGAAGGATATTGCAAAATCTCCATTCCCACCCCACTTTAGGAGAAGTATACTGCAAAATCCCCATTCCCTCCCCACTTCTGGGGGAAGGATATTGCAAAATCTCCATTCCCACCCCACTCTGGGGCCAGCCAGAGTTGGCATTTGCCAGTACTCCAAACTACTCAAAATTTCCACTACCGGTTCTTCAGAACCTGTCAGAACCTGCTGGATTTCACCTCTCGGTTGGAGGCTAAAACATATAAAGAACAGTTGCTGGAACTGGGTATGTTTAATGAAAAGAAGGACTATGAGTGACATGATAGCAGCGTTCCAATATCTCAGGGGCTGCCACAAAGAAGAGGGACTCAAGCTATTCTCCAAAGCACCTGAGGGCAGGACAAGAAGCAATGGGTGGAAACTAATCAAGGAGACAAGCAACTTAGAACTAAGGAGGAATTTCCTGAAAGTGAGAACAATTCATCAGTAGAACAACTTGCCTCCAGAAATTGTGGGTGCTCCATCACTGGAGGCTTTTAAGAAGAGATTGGACAGCCAATTGTCTAGAATGGTATAGGGCTGTGATGACGAACCTATGGCAGGCATGTCACAGGTGGCATGTGGAGCCATATCAGTAGGAACACAAACTCAGCTCCAGTGTGCATGCACGCACCAGCCAGCTGACTTTTGGGCCTTCTGGGCCCACCGGAAATAGGGAAACAGGCTATTTCCTGCCTCCGGAGGGCCTCGGGGGGTGGTGGGGAAGGCCCGTTTTTCTCTCTCCCCAGGCTCCAGAGCCTTTCTAGGAGCTTGGGGAGGGCAAAAACGGCCTTCCCCAAACTCCCACCCCGAGGCCCTCTGGAGGCAGGAAATAGCCTGTTTCCCTATTTCCGGTGGGCCCAGAAGGCCTAAAAATCAGCTGGCCGGTGTCCGCATGCACGCTGGAGTTGAGCTCACGTTCCTACTGATATGGCTCCGTGTGCCACCTGTGGCACACATGCCATTGGTTCGCCATCATGCTCCTCCCCAACCCCCCAGAGGCCCTCCAGAGGCCGGAAAAAATGTGTTGCGATATTTTCAGGATCAGACTCAATAAATATAGTAAGGGTTAAAGGTTTAAATATTTCTCCTTTTATTTACATAAGGCATTCTATATTCACTGAATATTCACAGATAGAAGCGAAGAAGAGAGTGTGTGCAGCTCCTTATATATACAATGGGTGGAGCTAGGTGTGGGAGTGGTGAATTATGAATACATTAAGAAATGAAGAATAAATTAACCCCTGATACCCCGTTCATATACTATTTACACATTAGAGAATAAGGCATTTACATGTGACAAAATGGGCCTTCTGGTCCCACCGGAAGTTGGCAAACAGGCCATTTCTGACCTTTAGAGGGCCTCCAGGGGGGTGGGGAAGGCTGTTTTTGCCCTCCCCAAGCTCCTAGAAAGGCTCTGGAGCCTGGGGAGAGAGAAAAACGGACCTATGGGGCCATCATATGCCAGGAACAGGGAGGAGTCGGGGGGGTCACATGCACATGCATGGGGGCGGGGCACATAGAATTATGGGTATAGACACATGTGCACACAACCCCCCCTCTCCCGACCACTTCTGGCACGCGATGGCAAAAAGGTTAGCCATCTCTGGTATGGGGTCTCCTGCTTGAGCAGGTGGTTGGACTAGAAGATCTCCAAGGTTCCTTCCAACTCTGTTATTCTGTTAGGAAACGAATGCCTAGTAGCTTAGTACTACTTTTATTGTAAAGCTGTAGTAACAGAATCTTGCCAGTCTGAAAGTGTTTCTCCCTCTCTCCCTTCCTCTATGTTCATGTCAATTACACAGGGGCTTATCTGAGTTGTTTACTCACATTACATTCTTGGCCTGGGCTTAGACCCCCTTTATCTGAGGGCTGTCTTGGTAGCAGCATCCTCTCCTGCCCTTCAAGCCTATCCCCCCCTGCCTCCTACAATTAGAGACAGAGCTATTAGCTTACAACCACTTGTTTGCTCCTTCTGATCCTCTATGTTTTACCTGGGTAAAGATACCCGTTACACCTGTGGAAAAGAGCTTTAATAATTGTACAAAGAACTTTAACTCAAAATTAAATATATTTCAATACAGTGCCCGACCCTCCTTTTTGTCATTAACGTGACCCACACATAAATGAAACTAGAAAACTCTCTTGCAATGATCACTAACCTGCTTCCTCCTCTAGTGACAGTAGGCTAAAGTAATTAACCTGCATAAATAATAGCACGGAAAATCCATTCACAATACAGAGTTTCTCTAGGTTTGCAGAGGTCTCCAAAGTCCAAAGCCAGCACACCTCAAGCTTCTTGAGTTGGCGCAGAAAGAACATTCTTCGTTGTGCTTTTTTGATGACGTTTTTGATGTTGGGCGTCCATTTTAGGTCGTGAGATATGGTAGAACCTAGAAATTTGAAGGTCTCTACTCTTGATACTGTGTTGTCTAGTATTGTAAGAGGTGGTAGTATGGGAGGGTTTCTCCTAAAGTCCACCACTATTTCTACGGGTGTTGTCAGGTTTCGGTGCTATCTTAAATAAGTTTCATTTTCAAGCGCAATCTCTCTAATGAATCATTTTTATTTAAGAACATAAAAAGCCGACATTCCTGATTTCATTTTGCAGCCAAACTGGCCCCTCCTTCCAACCCCCTCCTCTTCCGCTCTCCAACCCCAATGTCCCATTGGCCATCATGCAGATCCATCTCTACCTCCCGGCACGTTCTTTTCACAGGAATGTAGCCCCCACCCTCGTCTCCCAGGAAACACTATCTGTACATACAAAACTAGGTAAAAGTTCATCTTGTTATGTCAGCGCTGGAAGAGAGCCTAATTTGGAACGCTGACAGGTGTCTGCTGGAAAGGAGCCCTTTGAGGATGGGCTACAGCACAAGTCCAAAATCTCAGAAGATAATACATATGGACCCCAGGTGACCGACCCGCTTTGGATTTTGCAACATTGTCCTGGAACGCGTATTCATTTTCAGTTCTAACTGAAGAACTGAAGAAGCTTCTTGGATGAGAAGCGAAACGTCTTCCTCCAAGAAAAAAAACAACAACAGTCCAGTTGCCTATATTAAAAATGCACCTTTGATACGGTGGATACTGTGGTTTATTTGCCACTTGATCTTCCTTTGCAACTCATGTCCTCCAAGTTCCTTTTCCTTGATCTATATCTCTGAGGAACATCTCTCCAGCGATGAGCCCATGGATTCCAAAAACCCAGAGGTGAGGAAGGATACAACCATCTATTTTCTGCTTCACTGCTCAGGTTTCCTGTTACCTATTATCTTCCAATCAATAGCAGGGTATTTCTCTCTCTCTCTCTCTCTCTCTCTCTCTCATTGACACATGCTCACTTCATTTATAGCATCATGCCTGCAGGCAAATGCAGGAATGTGGAAGGCACCAGAAAGCCTCTCCTTCCTGAAGCTTCTGACTCATTGTGAGCAAAGTTGTAAATCAAGATGGGTACCCTGGACAATTGCCAGGAGATGTCTCGATAGTCTGCTCTTCTCCAGGTAAAATTCACATGTTGTTTCTTTTATTTTCAGATCTTAGGATCTTAGGATCAGTCCAAAAGTTGACTCCCTAGAATCTTAGAGCTGGAAGGGACTTTTGAGGCTTCTAGTCCAACCCCTTGTCCAAGGTAGGAGTCCCTATACCATCCCAAACAAATGGTGTTCTGTTCTGTTCTGTTCTGTTCTGTTCTGTTCCATTCTGTTCCGATCTGTTCCATTCCATTCTGTTCCGTTATTCTATTCTAGTCTGTTCTGTTATTCTGTTCTGTTATTCTGTTCTGTTATTTTGTTCTGTTCTGTTCTGTTCTGTTCTGTTCCATTCCATTCCATTCCGATCTGTTCCGTTCCATTCCGTTCTGTTATTCTATTCTGTTCTGTTCTGTTATTCTGTTTTGTTCTGTTATTCTGTTCTGTTCTGTTCTGTTCTGTTCTGTACTGTATTGTTCCGTTCCATTCTGTTCTGATCTGTTTCGTTCCATTCCGTTCCGCTATTCTATTCTGTTCTGTTCTGTTATTCTGTTCTGTTCTGTTATTCTGTTCTGTTCTGTTCTGTTAGTCTGTTCTGTACTGTATTCTATTCTGTTCTGTTACGTTCTGATATTCCGTTCTTTTCTGTTCTGTTATTCTATTCTGTTCTGTTATTCTGTTCTGTTCTGTTATTCCATTCTGTTCTTTTCTGTTCTGTTATTCTGTTCTGTTCTCTTCTGCTCTGTTATTCTCTTCTGTTCTTATTATATTCTATTATTCTGTTCTGTTATTCTGTTCTGTTCTGTTATTCTGTTCTGTTCTGTTCTGTTCTGTTCTGTTATTCCATTCAATTCAATTCCATTCCATTCCATTCCATTCCATTCCATTCCATTCCATTCCATTCCATTCCATTCCATTCCAGCAATTAATGGTATTCAACAGCATCTACTAATATATAGAGATATACACCCACCCACACCGAAAGGGCAGCCAGCGCAAGGTATTAAATCCAGAGCGAGTGAATGTCATGATAAGCCTAGTGTAATAACTCAAAATGCTTCAGTCAATATTTCAGACACTGTTATTCCCTGATCATCCAACAAAGAGGCCACGAGGGAACAAATTAAAAAGTGTAACACAGGTGATGGATGGCATGCAAAACTGCCCAGCTCGAGCACACGGCTAATTTTAAGCCAGGGCCTGATAAATGAATCAGAAAAGAAATTGTGTAGGTGGACCCTGTTTTCCCCAAATAATAACAATAATAATAAATTCTGCTATCCTTAGGGTTAGCCCTATGCTCCATACAGAATGTCCCTGAGAATGAGCTGGAGTAGAGCAGAAGTAAAAGGGACCTTGGAGGTCTTCTAGTCCAACCCCCTGTTCAATCTATTTTCATTAAGCATCCTTCATTTGGACCAAGCCAAGGGCTCTTTTGCCGATTCACCTGTTGGCCAAACTGACAGCTAAACAGCAAGGTAAGAATCCCTTCAGCTGACAAAGCTACCTGCTGAGTCCTTTCAGGCAAAACTCATGCTGTGCATTTGCTTTGTGAAAATGGTTTAAAAAAAAAAAAAAAAGCCAGCACAGCTTTCCAGAGTTAGAGGTTCATCATGAAATCCATGGATTCTTTTTTCTTCCTCTCTCTGGAGCCCTCCAGCCTGTGGAGTTGAAATAATATTGATTTTTTTTTGGTGGTTGTTGACAAACAGACGAGGACCTCTGTGGGTTTTAATCAAGAAACGATGGTCCCTGCAGTTCACCCCTTCCTTCCTTCCTTCCTTCCTTCCTTCCTTCCTTCCTTCCTTCCTTCCTTCCTTCCTTCCTTCCTTCCTTCCTTCCTTCTCTTTTCACAGCTACAAGGTGATCTTGAAACTTGAGATATTCTCCCTTGCTAAATGCCAAGTCGCCCCTGAGGTGTCAAATAGGATTCTCAGATACACCCTGCCTTGGACATTTGACTAGACACCTAGGGAAAGATGCAGGTTTATTTACACTTCTGTGGACACCTCAGAGGAGAAAGCAGAACGTGTCTTCCGCTCACCGCTGCTTATTACTGTTGGCCTGGGCAACTAATAGACAAGTCACTCTTATTGAGCAAGGTATGGATGCTCCCGAATCGATCTCTGTGTGGGGTCTCAACTGCTGGCATGAGACCGATGGAATGGAATGGAATGGAATGGAATGGAATGGAATGGAATGGAATGGAGTGGAGGGGAGTGGAGTGGAGTGGAGTGGAGTGGGATGGGATAGGATAGGATAGGATAGGATAGGATAGGATAGGATAGGATAGGACAGGATAGGACAGGATAGGATAGGATAATAAAATATAGAATAGAATAATCAAATGTGGAATAGAATAGAATAGAATAGAATAGAATAGAATAGAATAGAATAGAATAGAATAGAATAGAATAGAATAGAATAGAATAGAATAGAATAGAATACCATACCATACCATACCATACCATACCATACCATACCATATCATACCATACCATACTAAAATATGGAATACAATACTAAAATATGGAATAGAAAGAAGAGAAGAGAAGAGAAGAGAAGAGAAAAGAAGAGAAGAGAAAATATGGAGTGGAGTGGAGTGGAGTGGAGTGGAGTGGAGTGGAGTGGAGTGGAGTGGAGTGGAATGGAATGGAGTGGAATGGAATGGAATGGAATGGAATACAATACAATACAATACAATACAATACAATACAATACAATACAATACAATACAATACAATACAATACAATACAATACAATACAATACAATACAATACAAAAATATGGAATAGAAAGCATAGAAAGAACAGAAGAGAAAGAAGAGGAGAGGAGAGAAGAGAAGAGAAGAGAAGAGAAGATATGGAGTGGAGTGGAGTGGAGTGGAGTGGAGTGGAATGGAATGGAATGGAATGGAATGGAATGGAATACAATACAATACAATACAATACAATACAATACAATACAATACAATACAATACAATACAATACAATACAATACAATACAATACAATACAATACAAAAATATGGAATAGAAAGCATAGAAAGAACAGAAGAGAAAGAAGAGGAGAGGAGAGAAGAGAAGAAAAGAGAAGATATGGAGTGGAGTGGAGTGGAGTGGAGTGGAATGGAATGGAATGGAATGGAATGGAATGGAATGGAATAGAATAGAATAGAATAGAATAGAATAGAATAGAATAGAATAGAATAGAATAGAATAGAATAGAATATTCTTTATTGGCCAAGTGTGACTAGACACACAAGGAATTTGTCTCCAGTGCAGAACCTCTCAGTGTACATACCAAACAACAGACTAATAATATAATGATACCAATAACAGAAGGTAATAGAAAAGATAAGAAGGGTAATAGTAATACAGCCATACTAGATAGGTAAATATCCTTAGACATAAGATAGTGCTGTGGGAATTAGTTGTTCAGCAGGATGATGGCACAAGGGGAAAATCTGTCTTTGTGTCTACTTGTTTTGGCATGCCATGCCCTACAACGCCGTCCCGAGGGGAGGAGTTCAAACAGTTTATGTCCAGGATGTGAGAAGTGTGTAGATATTTATCTCAGCCCTCCTTCTGACCCGTGCAATAAACAGATCCATCATCCAGAAAAATAATAATAAGTAAAATAACATTTTAAAAAATGAAATACAAAGAATAACAAAATAATTTCAAAAGGTCATCCAGAAAACCTGGTTTGCCTGGTGCACCAACTCAGGAAGCTCAAACTGCCCAAGGAGCTGCTGATCCAGTTCCACAGAGGAACTATTGAGTCTGTCATCTGCACCTCCATAACTGTCTGGTTTGGCTCTGCAACCCAACAAGACAAACACAGACTTCAGAGGATAATTAGAACGGCAGAAAAAACAATGGCTACCAACCTGTCTTCTATTGAGGATACTGTATACTGCACGAGTCAAAAAGAGGGCTGGGAAAATGTTTACAGACCCTTCGCATCCTGGACATAAACTGTTTCAACTCCTACCCTCAAAACGACACTATAGAGCACTGCACACCAGAACAACTAGACACAAGAACAGTTTTTTCCCAAACGCCATCACTCTGCTAAACAAACAATTCCCTCAACACTGTCAAACTATTCACTAGGTCTGCACTACTATTAATCTTCTCATCGTTCCCACCACTCATCTCCTCCCACTTATGACTGTATGACTGTGACTTTGTTGCTGGTATCCTTACAATTTATATTGACTGTTTCCTTATGACTATCATTAAGTGTTGTACCTGATGATCCTTGACGAATGTGTCTTTTCTTTTATGTACACTGAGAGCGTATGCACCAAGACAAATTCCTTGTGTGTCCAATCACACTTGGCCAATAAAGGAAGGGGTTGTAACCAAGTCAGATACAGAAAAATGTGAACTTTGATACGTGACTTATTAGCTGTTGCTAATTTGGAAAGGTTAAACCTTGTGGAACCACTCTAGGAAAGAAAGCAAAAAAAAAGACTTGTGGTCAGAATGTTAAAAGATGTTGCCTAGAGCAACATTCTCTCTGACCGACGTTAACCCACTCTCTTCGTTTACTTTCCTAAAAAAGGTGGGAAGTGAACAAGCTTTCAAATGAAACAATGCAAATTGAACTCACATACTTCCAATTTGTTGCCGCAGAAAGCCATGCTGTTGAAACCTGAAATTTGATTTTTCTGGCTCTTATTTGCCTGGATTCGATCAGCGAGTCATTTTTAAGGCTGCACAGTAATTACGATTTTTCTTAAATGCGCAAAGGGTGGCTTTAAAGCAAGCCTCTTTAACTTTGTACAAGTCACCGAGAAATGCTAAGACTGGGTTGCAAAACTGTAGACAACTATCTGACACCAACAAGCTACATCTGTCACCCTCTAGTGGCCAACTGGATTTTTGCAGCTTTGCTGTGATAACCTTATTTTAACTCTTGTATCAAAGGACAAGCTGTTGTCCTTTGATACAAGAGTACTCTAATTCTTCTGTCATTGAGGTATTCTTCTCCAGGATCATCTAAGGTCCATCTTGGACCAAACTGGAAAACACTTTCATTGACACATTTTCCCACTGTTTTTCCAATGTTATCATTTGGCATTTATATTAATTTTTGTGAGGTGCTTTCTGCTTTCTGAGTGTGGCTGTTTTCTTGCAGATGTTTAATTACCCAGGTAGGTAACATAATCAGTGCTAGAAGGGAGTGGGGTTTGTGGTGGAGAGGAGGAGGAGGAGGAGGAGGAGGAGGAGGAGGAGGAGGAGGAGGAGGAGGAGGAGGAGGAGGAGGAGGAGGAGGAGGAGGAGGAGGAGGAGGAGAACTGCTCCTGATACCACTCTATAAAGCTTTAGTAAGGCCACACCTAGAGTACCGTATCCAGTTTTGGTCACCATACTAATAAAAAAGATGTTGACACTCTAGAAAAAGTGCAAAGAAGAGCAACCAGGATGATGAGGGGACTGGAGACTAAAACATATGAAGAACGGTTTCAGGAACTGGGCATGACTAGTCTAGTGAAGAGAAGGACCAGGGGAGACAGGATAGCAGTCTTCCAATATTTGAGGGGCTGCCACAGAGAGGAGGAAGGGGGTCAAGCTCTTTTCCAAAGCACCCAAAGGCCAGACAAGGAATGATGGATGGAAACTGACCAAGGAGAGATTCAACCTAGAAATAAGGAGGAATTTTCTGACAGTGAGAACAATCAACCCATGGAACAGAAGTTGCCTTCGGAAGTTGTGGGAGCTTCATCCCTGGAGGCTTTCAAGAAGAGACTGGACTGCCATCTGTCAGAAATGGTAGTGTCTCCTGCTAGAACAGGGGGTCAGACTAGATGACCTACAAGATCCCTTCCAACTCTGTTATTCTATTCTATTCTAAGTGGAAGGTATATTCCCATCTGAGAGAAGATGACACTACAATGGTTTCAACAACCATTTGAATGTGATGGTGTAAGGTTCCTGCTTTGAGTGGGGTGGTTAGACTAGAAGACCTCTGAGGCCCCTATGATTGTATGTTCTATATTCTAACCTTGCATGGTAATCTACATGAGGATTGTGGTGTGTGTGTTTTTTTTTTAATAAAGCATTGTCTTTCAAAATTCCAACTCTTTGTAAAATAGGTAGGTTAAGCAGCGTTCAAACAGATCTTTGTCTTCCAATCTGTTATGTTCCCTTTATCTGCTCCTTTCTTGTAAATTCTCACTTGATTGATTCTCCGGAACATGTCATTTGAATCAATCTTCGTTCCTCTTCCTTGCATGTCAGGGACAAGATATTTTTCACTGAAGTGCATAAGGCATCCCCTTGGCATTTCCAGCTGATGCTTATTTAAACCTAGCGTAATTTCAACAGCTGTTTTTTTTTTTAAAGGAACAAAACAAAGAACAAAAGGGATCAAGCACTTTGCAAGAGAAATAACCTTCATTTTTTTTAAAAAACCCACTGGAGATCCAAGACTGAGCAGCACTGAAGCCGAAATAATGCACATTGATTCAATTCTCAGTGTGACTGGTGATACGGCTTGACTAAATGGTTGTAAAAAGAGTGGTAGAACACAAATGAAAATGTTTGCTCCAGGGGTGAAATGCTCCCGGTTCGGACCGGATCGCCCGATCCGGTAGTGATGGCGGCGGGTGGTTCGGAGAACTGGTAGCAAAAATTCCTTTCCCCCCCCCATGCCCAGCTGAGCCGCACGATCATCAAAGGCTTTTTTTTTTTTTTTTACTTTTAAAAGCATTTGTTTTACAACGTCTTCGGCCAAAGAGGTTGCAGAAAAAAAATGCTTTTAAAAGGCTCTGACGATCCCAGCTGAGTTGCCTGATCGTCAGAGGCTTTTTTCTTTTTTTAAAAAAAGCAAAAAATAAAAAAAGGTTTTAAAAGAAAAAAAAAAGCCTTTGACGATCAAGCAACTCAGCTGGGATCATCGGAGCCTTTTAAAAGCATTTTTTTTTACAGAAAAAATGCTTTCAAAAGTAAAAAAAAAAAGTTGGCCACGCCCACCCAGTCACATTACCCCCCACCACCAAGCCATGCCCACAGAACCGGTAGTAACAAATTTTACATTTCACCACTGATTTGCTCTGTTGTACACACACACACACACACACACACACACACACACACACAATATCCAGGCATACAGAAGAAGAGGTCCTGAACTGGAAAATGGGCAAAAGTGATATGAAGCTGGTTCGGACCAATTCGCCCGAATCGGTAGTGGAAATCGTGGTTGAGCCGTCCCATCCGCCCCCAACTCTATGTCATCCTTTTTAGGCACGTTTTTGAGGCTGGAACCATACATACAAAACCTTTGCCAGACCAGTTCTTGAATACAGCTCGTCTGCCTGGAATCCACACTGTATATTCGACATTAATACAATTGAGCGGGTCCAGAGGTATTTCACGAGAAGAGTCCTCCACTCCTCTGCTCACAACAGAATATCTTATGCCACCAGGCTTGAAATTTTGGGATTAGAAAACTTAGAACTATGCCACCTTCAGTCTGACCTAAGCATAGTACGTACACAAAACTGCCTACTACAATGTCCTACCTGTCAATGACTACTTCAACTTCAACCGCAATATTACACGGGCAAACAATAGATACAAACTCAAAGTAAACCGCTATAAACTCGATTGCAGAAAATACGACTTCAGCAACAGAGTGGTCAATGCCTGGAATGCACTACCTGCACTACCAAACCCCCCTAGCTTCAACGTCAAACTGTCTACCGTGGAGCTCACCCCATTCCTAAGCGGTCCGTAAAGAGGGCGTGCATAAGCGCATAAGCACACCAGCGTGCCTACCATCCCTGTCCTACTGTCCCCATTTATTTGTACTCATTTTATTTCCTCATGTCCATGTTTATACTTATACCTGTTATCTCGTACATGTTTGACAAACTAAATAAATTAAATAATAAATAAATAAAATCTGAAGGCAAGAGAAACCAGTTTTAGACCCACAAATGGCATCTTTAAATGGCTTTTTTTTTTTTTGTGCTAAGCCGAAAAGGAAGGACTTTGTTGGAACCAAATGTTGCCGAACAAGACAAAAACAGCTTCTGCAGGCAAGACAAATCTTTTCTCCGTGTATTATTCGGAATTTCAATGGAAGCTGTTTATTCAAGCGGGAAGAACAGCCTAGATGACAAAGCTGGTAGACAAAGGCATCTCTGGAGCTTCATTGTTGGCCCGCTTGTACTCCCTTGGAAAGAAAGGAAGCCCACGGACAGTGTCCATTGTCTGAGGACATGATCCCGAGATTACACAACGGAGAAAGCCACAAACACACCCACTTAGGGGTGGGGAGGGGGGCGTAAAGTTCTCTCTTTGCAAAAGTGTGGGAGACTTCCTGAACCCTACCTCCTGCTGAGCTTTTGGAGTTGGGTTGAATGGAGAAGGAAGCCGGATATAATGGGGGACCAACCGGATCCGTCAAGCCTCAATGGAAGAGGAGGAGGAGAAGGAGAAGGGAAGGAAATAACAACGGACAAGCACACCCCATTGCTTGGCTCCTGAGCAAGTTGTCAAGAACTTCGCGTGGCTTCCTGTTTCCTTCCCCTCCCTGCATGGAGCTCCCTGATCAAGACATTCATTGAGGAATTGTCCAAGGGGGGACGGAAGTGGATGGCAGAAGGCGAAGCAGGAAATAGGCTGACCTGACCTGGTTTGCAACCGGGGAGATTTGAGGGAGGAAGAGGAGGAGAGGAAGGCTTTGTTATTGGGACATTGTGGCTTGGCTGAGTCACTAACTAATGACAGGGTTGTGTCAGGGTTCCAAAAACCCCCCCACCCCCAACTAAATAAAACTCCAAGACTATCGATTCCTCAAAGTTCCATTGCATTAGAGATGTCATGTTGGCACATCTGGGAAAACCCCGAATCTGAAAGCTTCCAGGTTTTCCCCCACCCAGTTGAAAGTTCACAACCCTGTTCCACACCCACAAGATCTTCCCATGGTCCAATCCATTCTTCAGACTCAGCTGGAGACAATCCCCAGTCACTCCCATCTAGGTACAGGCAAATGTCCTTGACTCCCAGAGTAAGGAATGTTGTTAGAGCCGTCTGTTGTGGCTCCGTTACCTGAGCCTGTGTCATCAGCAGGAGAGGACTCCAAGAGTGAAGGAGAGGAGTTGGCAAGGCCTCCCTCTCCAGGACCCTCCTCTCTGGCAATGCCTTCGGTGTCCGCCAAAGGGCAAGAGATAGGGACGGGGCCAAGCACGTCCACGCAGCCACAGGTGGACAGTGATGAGGGTAATGAGTCTTGGCTGGATCCTCGGCAGCATCGCAGAGATAAGCGCACGCAACAGAAGAAAAGGCGTGCCAGAGATTAGGCTGAGTCACTGGACCACACCCCACAGGATATAAAAGGGGGTGAGGTGGCCATTCAGACTCTGTGACGGACAAAACTAACTACTATCGAGTCACATTGCATCTTTGGAAACAACATTATTGGCCTTGGATTTATTTTACGAACTGGACAATTCTTGACTGTGTGTATTTTGTTTATTGAGTAAAAGCTCTTGGCAAGCAGCTACTGGGTTGCTGCCAAGCATCTTATTGGAAGAATTGGTTGTCTGCCAGTTTATTTAACCCCCGGCTGTCTGTTTGTGTGCGTGTGTGAGACGGGGATGGAACACCGTCTTCCAAAGTGAAGCCGGATCATTTTCCTGATCAGTTGGGACAGTTAAATCTCACAAGATTTGGTTCTCCCTCCTTCCTTCGCTCCCTTATGGTGTGTTTGGGAAAACGTGCAGGCTTAACATTCTGCCAAGCTCAGCTCCCAACTCTATTTCACCAGTGGCAAACAAAAAACAACCGAATCATTTCTTAACAAAACCTGCCATTCAAACGGATGAACCTCTTGGAGACTTTAGGAATCCATACACTGAGTATTGCAACAAAAACTTAACTGTCTTTTGTCTCTTCCTCCTCACCACTACCCTAAAGGAAAGACTTAGCAGATAGGGATAGAAAGATGGTGAGGAAAGATAAAGATACTGATATTAAAGATAAAGATACTGATATTAATAGCAGGAACTGTGAAATGGATCTTGGAGTCTTAGTGGACAATCAATTAAATATGAGCCAGGAGTGTGCAGCGACAGCCAAAAAAGCCAACGCAATCCTAAATTACATTAACAGAAGGATACAATCAAGATCAAGATCAAGTGAGGTACTATAAAGCCTTAGTAAGACCTTGAGTACTGCATCCAGTTTTGGTCACCACACTATTTTTTTTAAAATTTGATTTATATGCCGCCCTTCTCCGGAGACTCAGGGCGGCTTACAGTGCATTAAGCAATAGCCTTCATCCTTTTGTATATTTATACAAAGTCAGCTTATTGCCCCCACAATCTGGGTCCTCATTTTACCTACCTTAGAAAGGATGGAAGGCTGAGTCAACCTTGAGCCTGGCGAGATTCGATCTTACTTTAATTGCAGACAGCTGGTGTTAAATTACAGAGCTCTGTCTGTTGAGCTATCCAGGCTCATATATATAAAAAAGATGTTGAGATTCTAGAAAAAGTGCAAAGAAGAGCAACCAGGATGATGAGGGGACTGGAGACTAAAACATATGAAGAACGGTTTCAGGAACTGGGCATGGCTAGACTAGTGAAGAGAAAGGACCAGGGGAGACAGGATAACAGTGTTCCAACATTTGAGGGGCTGCCACAAAGAGGAAGGGGTCAAACTCTTTCCCGAAGCACCTGAAGGGCAGACAAGGAATAACGGATGGAAACTGATCAAGGAGAGATTCAACTTAGAAATGAGGAGAAATTTTCTGACAGTGAGAGCAATCAACCTATGGAACAGAAGTTGCCTTCGGAAGTTGTGGGAGCTTCATCACTTGAGACTTTCAAGAAAAAATTGGACTGCCATCTCTTAGAAATGGTGTAGGCTCTCCTGCTTGAGCGGGGGGCTGGACTAGATGACCTCTAAGGTCCCTTCCAACTCTGTTAATCTGTTATATCTGTTAATCTCCCAGCGCTCCAACAACCCCCTCTCCCAATTTCCCAAGCTAAAATATGTAGCAGTTAGGAAGCTAAAAGGAAAAAAAAATGGCTTCCAAAACTGACACATGGACAAAGGGAGGACTTTGTCCTCCGTGGTTTTCTTGACACGTAGGTGATATCACTGCTAGACAACCCAGATGTGAATTGAAC
>JAXLNS010000003.1:222902887-222965341 GCA_037215915.1 Pantherophis vulpinus
CTGCCCCCATTTCTCTCACTTTTAAGAACCTGATATTTCATCTTGAGGTCTACAGTGGTTTCTTTTTCTATCTCCCCCTCCCCCCCCTTCCCTTTGCCTGTAACTCTCGGTAACAATTGCCAAGGTAACAGCATCTTGCTCAGAGTAGCACCAAGTATTTGGCAGCGCTTGCCCTCCCAAATGGGGGGGGGGGGCGTATGCAGCGCCTGCGATCCCAATGGGATTTCTAATCAGAGAGTCATCGACCGAGTGGGTGGACACAGAGACTTAGACTCAATAAGCTGACGCTGGTGGTGGAGATGGAAAGATCTCTTGCTGGTGGCTGGCAGCTGGAGCCTTCGGGCATCAATAAACCCACACCACTTGTGAAGGACAAAGTCTCACATCATTTTGGGAGGTGGGTGGAGAATGAGGCAGGCAGCTGCAGGAAAGATCACTGGAGATCATTAACTTCAGCCCCACCATGAGTATCTTGCTTTACCAGCTAGTAGCTGGGAAGCCAACTCCAGCTTGGGAACTATGGACGAGAAGCAACCTAGAACTGAGGAGAAGTTCCTGACAGTGAGAACAATTAACCAGTGGAATAGCTCAGGGGTGTCAAACTCAAGGCCTGGGTTCCAGATCCGGCCTGTGGGGTGCTTAGATGTGGCCCGTGGGGCTGTCCTGGAAACAGCAAAGGACTGGACCGTGGTGCCTCTGCCAGTGAAAATTGAGCTCGGGAGGACTGTGTGCGGCCCTCCCGAGCTCTGTTTTCACTGGCAGAGGGTTGCAGGAAGCCATCGCAACCGAAAACGGAGTTCAGGTACCCATTTTCGCTGGCAGAGTACTCTGGCCACCACAGGTGCCCCCGACACATGTGACATCGAGCTGTCCATGCCCACCCTGTCCATGCCCCCCCATCCCCCGCCCAAGGTCAAACACAACCCTGATACGGCCCTCAATGAAATCGAGTTTGACACCCCTGGAATAGCTGGTTCCTTCGGAAGCTGTGGATTCTCCATCACTAGACATTTTCAAAAAGCAAGAGGTTGGATTAGAAGACCTCCAGGGTCCTTTCCTACTCTATTATTCTCTGTTCTATGAGTGACTTGGAACCAATTGGGAGCCAACTTCAAATTTTTTTGGAAGGTACCAAGACAAACAGAGTGTCGGAGAAGGACTGGAAGAACCTGGGGGTGGGGTGAAAAGAGGGATCAGCCTAGAATACCTATGTAGTCACAAGTGGCGTAAGTGACTTTGAATTCCGCAGACTCTTATCTAATTCTAAGCAGGTGCTGTTACTTGAGAAGTTTCTTGTGCATAGGCTGTTCAGCAATAAATCAGTTTATTTGGACTTTCATGAGTGGACCTAGACTTTCATGCTGACATTGAGCATCCCATCTCAGTGCTGAGAAACTGGATCTCATAACTAATATTTAACTACCCAGCCACCTACATCACACTAGCATAGAAACGTTATAATTGGAAGGTAGCACAAGAACTATCTAATCCAATCTTCTGCAATGGACATAAAAGCCAATTAAATGAACTTTAAGACTCAGCTATCCAGCCTCTTCTTTAAAACCTCTCAAGAACCCACAACGTCCACAGAGAGAGTGTACCACTGTTCTGTAGAACAGAACAGAATAACAGGGTTGGAAGGGACTTTAGAGGTCTTCTAGTCCAGCCATACCATTTCAGACAAATGGCTGTCCAATCTCTTCTTAAAAACCTTCAACGATGGATCACCCACAACTTCTGGAGGCAAGTTGTTCCACTGATTAATTTTTCTTATTGACAGGAAATTTCTCCTTCGTTCTAGGTTGATTCTAGTTTCCATCTGTTTTTTCTTGTCCTGCCTTCAGGTGCTTTGAAGAATAGGTTGACCCCCTCTTCTTTGTGGCAGCCCCTCAAATATTAAAGCCCTGGTATCATGTCACCCCTAATCTTTCTCTTCATTAACTTAGACATACCCAATTCCTGCAACTGTTCTTCATATGTTTTATCCTCCAGTCCCCTCGTCATCTTTGTTGCTCTTCTCTGCGCTCTTTCTAGAGTCTCAACATCTTTTTTACATCGTGGCGACCAAAACTGGGTGCAGGGTTCCAAATCTGGCCTTACCAAGGCTTTATAAAGTGGTTTTTTTTTTAAAAAAAATTGATTTATATTCCGCCCTTCTCCGGAGACTCAGGGCGGCTTACAATGCGTTAAGCAATAGCCTTCATACTTTTGTATATTTATACAAAGTCAGCTTATTGCCCCCACAAACTGGGTCCTCATTTCACCTACCTTAGAAAGGATGGAAGGCTGAGTCAACCTTGAGCCTGGTGAGATTCGAACCTGCAGTAATTGCAGGCAGCTGGTCTTAATAACAGGGTGCTTTAGACCACTGTACTACCAAGGCTCTACCAAGTATTAACACTTCACGTGACCTTGATTCTATCCCTCTGTTAATACGGCCTACCTTCAAAACACTTTTCTTTATATCTAATCAAAATAAGCTAACTTCAGCGTGTACACATTGCTCTTAGTCCTCCTTTCTGTGGTTGTGGAAAGATCTTTCAAAGAAAGAAACAATAGATGGAAACTGAACGAAGAGAGAAGCAACCTAGAACTAAGGAGAAACTTCCTGACAGTGAAAACAATAAATCAGTGGAACAGTTTTCCTGTAGAACTTATGGGGGTTCCAACACTGGAGGCTTTTAAGGAAAGATTTGACAACCATGTGTCTGAAAAGGTATAGATCAGAGGTCTGCAACCTTAAACATTCAAAGAGCCATTTGGACCCATTTCCCACAGAAAAGAAAACACCGGGAGCCACAAAAACCCTTCCTGCGTCTGACTATTTCTTGAGCAGCCACAAAACTAGCATATGTAGTTGAATTAAACGTTCTGTTTTCTTCTGAAACTTTTCTTTTCTTGGGTTTATCTGTGGTTAGCCTACTGGGGGTTGAAAAGCTCAATGAATCGTGTGCCGGCGGTGTTGCATATTGGTGGTTGTGACGCATATTTTGAGCGACAGGGAGCTGCAGCAGAGGGGTGAAAGAGCCACATGCGGCTTCAGAGGTGCAGGTTGCTGACTCCTGGTATAGGGTCTCCTGCTTGAGCAGGGGGTTGGTCTAGAAGACCTCCAAGGTCCCTTCCAACTCTGTTATTCTGTATAATTCCTCCACCAAGTCATCTTCAAGGCAGATATTTCATTTCATCCCAAAGTAATAAAATAGCAAGACCCTTGTTAAGCTCCGTTATTACTTACAGTTATTTCAAGGGATATTATATTTCAATCTTTTTTATTTTTTTTTAAAGAAGGCATTTCCTCTATCAGATATGACTCTGTTATATTAATTTTTATAAACCTCCAGGGCAGGACTGACCTTAAAAATAAAGAGAGGGGGGAAAAAATAATAAAGCTCTATTATATCGCTTGAAACACGATGAATCTTTTTGTTGTATGGCAATAGGATTATACAATTTAAAAAAAAAAATAGAAAGAAATCACGGCTAACATTTATTCAGATACGTCGCCAATGAAAGGAGGGGTGGAATAACCATGGAAACCTGTTACATCGCTTTCTAAATAAAGCATTTCAGAAAACCGACTGCCATTCCACGCTCCCTGGCTGGGCTTCTTTTGCCAAGTGTTGTCCTCGCGTTGTGTAACTGAGTGTGCGATGTTTTTTAACGGAGAGAAATTATACAGTGTACATTGTGGCCGTCCCTTTTCTTTTCTCGAACGACGCAGTACCCCCCCAAAAGTAATCATTTCAGCTTCCTTTCCATTCAAATATTGATCAGAAGCAAAAGATGGCCAGCCCCTGGGAGGAATTCACTCTGAAATGAAACCCCGCTTGGCATTTAATCCAACTTTAAGCAACTATTAGATCCTTACAATGCTTCTTTTGTTCTGCCGGCTGAAGGCAGACGGGGAATCTTAAAGCGCCTGAAAACATTTCTATCATTTAGTTTGGAGTCAGGGAGACCAGTTTTTCCAGCATCAATTCAGTTCCATGCTGGTGGCCTTCTGACAACCTGAAACACCGACGACGACTCGGGAATAGATTACGTACAAAGGTCCCTTTGTGCAAACAGAGAAGAAGAAATAGCTAATTTTCGGTTGCTGGCTTTCTAGCTGGGTATAATTCCTGTAATTCTATGTTGCTGCAAAGAACCTTTTGATCGGCGTTTAAGTCTGAATGTTGATGAAGCTGCAGAAGTCCATGAAATGAGTCTAGACCATTATTATGGAATAGCAGTACTGCAGGGGTGAATTGTGGCTGGTTGATGGTATCTTTGTGTTCTTTTATGAAGAGCTGAAGGTGTTCCTCAGCTGGGCTCTTATTATGAGAGCTAAGAAGTTAGCATGGAGGCCTAGAAGAAGGCCTGTTTTCGAATTGGGGTGTTGGAGAAGGTTCTCGAGAGTCTTCTGGACTGCAAGGAAATCCAATCAGTCAATTGGAAATCAACAACTGTCCTTTGGAAGGACAGATCCCGAAGCCGAAGCTCAAATCCTTTGACCACCTAATGAGAACAGAGAACGCCTTGGAGAAGACCCTGATGTTGGGGAAGATGGAAGGCAAAAGGAGAAGGGGACGGCAGAGGAGGAGATGGTTAGATAGTGTCATCAGCAGGGGAGAAATGCTCCCGGTTCGGACAGGACTGCCCGATCCAGTAGCGATGGCGGCGGGTGGTTCGGTGAACCGGTAACAAAAATCCCTGCGCCCCCCCCCCATGCCCAGCTGAGCCGCGCGATCATCAGAGGCTGTTTTTTTTTACTTTTAAAAGCATATTTTCTACAACCTCTTCGGCCGAAAAAATGCTTTTAAAAGTTAAAAAAAAAAAGCCTCTGATGATCGTGCGGCTCAGCTGGGATCGTCAGAGGCTTTTAAAAGCATTGTTTTCTGCAACCTCTTTGGCTGAAGATGTTGTAGGAAAAAAAATGCCTTTGAAAGCCTCTGGCAATCCCAGCTGAGTTGCCTGATCGTCAGAGGCTTCTAAAAGCATTTTTTTTCCTGCAATCTCTTCAGCCGAAGATGTTGTAGGAAAAAAAAATGCCTTTGAAAGCCTCTAGCGATCCCAGCTGAGTTGCCTGATCGTCAGAGGCTTTTAAAAGCATTTTTTCTGCAACCTCTTCAGCCGAAGATGTTGTAGGAAAAAAAATGCCTTTGAAAGCCTCTGGCGATCCCAGCTGAGTTGCCTGATCGTCAGAGGCTTCTAAAAGTATTTTTTTCTGCAACCTCTTCGGCTGAAGATGTTGTAGGAAAAAAAAAATGCCTTTGAAAGCCTCTGGCGATCCCAGCTGAGTTGCCTGATCGTCAGAGGCTTCTAAAAGCATTTTTTTTTCCTGCAACCTCTTAAGGTTGTAGAAAAAATGCTTTTCAAAGTAAAAAAAAAAAAATGGCCACGCCCACCCAGTCACATTACCCCCTTCCCCCACCAAGCCACACCCACAGAACTGGTAGTAACAAATTTTAGATTTCACCCCTAGTCATCAGTGCAATGAACATTAACTTCAGGAGGCGGTAGAGGACATGGAGGGGCCTGGTGTGCTGTCCTTTCCACATGGGTTGTTTTCTTGCCAACATTTCATTACCCAGCTAGGTAACAGCATCAGAGCTCGTAGGGAGTGGAGTTCGCTCTGGTTTATCTTGGTGGGAGTCTTCTTGGTGCTTCTTGGTTGTTTACGGCTATTGTGTTTGATATTCCTTAGTTATTAGTTGGCTAATAACACCAAGATGAACCATCTTGACCAACAATCAAGAAGAACAATCAACCAGAGACCAACAATCAAGAGGTCAACTCCCAACTCAGACAAACAAGGTTACAGGGAGCAACAGTTCAATCAAGGAACCACAAAGAGCATTCCCACCAACACTGACAGGACAAGTCACTAGAGCCTTGATAGTACAGTGGTCTACGCACCCTGTTATTAACACAGCTGCCTGCAATTTACTGCTGGTTCGAATCTCTCCAAGGCTCAAGGTTGACGCAGCCTTCCATCCTTTCTAAGGTAGGTAAATTGAGGACCCAGTTTGTGGGGGCAATAAGCTGACTTTGTATAAATATACAAAAGTATGAAGGCTATTGCTTAACGCATTGTAAGCCGCCCTGAGTCTCCGGAGAAGGGTGGCATATAAATCAAATTTTAAAAAAAAATTAAAAAAAAATACAAAATGAGAGCAAACCCCACCCCCCACTAGCACTGATGATATTACCTAGTTGGCTAATGCAACATCAGCAAGAAACAACCAAACTCAGAGGGCATCAGGGACCCCACACTCCTCCTCCTCTTCCTCCTCCTCCTCAGCATTCATCATCTTACCTATTGGGTCTTGAAATGTCTGCAAGAAAACAACCAAGCTCAGGGAGCACCAAGGATCCCACATTCCTCCTCCTCCTCCCCCTCCTCCTCTGCAAGCCCCACTCTCTCCTAGCACTGATGATATTTATCTAGTTGGGTCATGAAACCTCTGCAAGGAAATCACCAAGCTCAGAGAGCACCAAGGACCCCACAGTTTAACCCTGTGCTACAAATATTATCTTCTATAGGTATCTCTCCCTTTTTTCTGCTTTCACCTGGATAATATCTCCCGACTCTCCGTTTTTCATCTTTATGGGGTCCATGCAATGGCTTACTTGGATGGGTAGCAGCCAATTGCTTTTGGCATCCAACTTAATGCAGCTGTAGTAATTAACAGCCATTCCCCGACTCAATGAACATCAACAGAGCCTGTGACACGTGTCGTCGGTATTATAACACAACATTTTAGCAAAAAGGCCAGATGTTTAGGGATTAGAGTAGAGTTAGCTTTCTCTGCTTGGCTGTTATATTTCTTACCTTCACATGAAATGGCGTTGAACCTTCTGATAGGAGTGTTCCAGTATTTGAGGGGCTGCTACAAAGAGGAGGGGGTCAAGCTATTTTCCAAAGCACCTGAAGGCCAGACAAGAAATAATGAATGGAAGCTAATCAAGGAGAGATTCAACCTGGAAATAAGGAGACATTTTCTGACAGTGAGAACAATCAACCCATGGAACAGAAGTTGCCTTTAGAAGTTGTGGGAGCTTCACCACTTGAGACTTTCAAGAAGAGACTGGACTGCCATCTTTCAGAAATGGTGTAGGCTCTCCTGTATGATTTTCAGTCATCCAGGTCATGCTTTTCCCAAAGGTTCTTTTTAAAAAGCACCTTTGGGACAACTATGACCTGGATGACTGAGAAGCTCTACATACTTTTAGCGATACAATTTGAGATAAACACCCTTGGAATGGTGTGGGAGTAGGAATGGGTTTCCAGAGGAAAAACAATTGCAGACTACAGGAACCAGGACCACCACTCAGGACCCTGAGGACACAGATAAACCTCCAAGTGCTTCCATGACCCTCTAAAGGGATGCAAATGACCAGCTGTCTGCAAGGAGTATCAAGCCTCCCATTCCCCACCACCCAGTCAGAGCTGAAGAAGCTTCTTGGATCAGAAGCGAAATGTGTTCAAAAGAAAAAACAAGAAAGTCCAGTTGCCTCCTGAAAAAAGCACCTTTGGGATTCACGTGTAATAGTGGTGAACCTTCTCGGAATGACGGTTCATCTGAGAGAGTCCTAAATTTCTAGGAAAAATGCTTTGGAAAATCCATCCTTTGGTTTAATTTAATTTAATTTAATTTAATTTCCAATTTATATACCGCCCTTCTCCCTGAGGACTCAGGGCAGTGTACAGCCAAGATAAAAAACATAGAATACAAATATTAAAACATTTAAATATATATATAAATTTTGGCCCGAAAGTTAAAAATCACAGACTAATTAAAAGGATTTAAAAATTTCTTCTTAAGCCAGCCCGGCTTGCTGAAAAAGATGGGTTTTCAGGGAACGACGGAAGGCATTGAGGTCATGGATTCTCCTTATCTCCGGGGGCAACTGATTCCAGAGGGTGGGAGCCCCCACAGAGAAGGCCCTCCCCCTGGGGGCCACCAGCCTACATTGTTTGGCTGATGGCACCCCGAGGAGGCCCTCTCTGTGGGAGCGCATGGGTCGATGGGAGATCGTCGGTAGCAGCAGGCGGTCTCGCAGATAGCTAGGCCCGATGCCATGGAGTGCTTTAAAGGTGATAACCAACACCTTGAAGCGCACCCAGAAGACCACTGGGAGCCAGTGCAGCTCGCGCAGGAGCGGTGTTATGTGGGAGTGCCATGCAGCTCCCGTAATTACCCACACGGCTGCATTCTGGACCAGCTGGAGCCTCCAGGTGCTCTTCAAGGGGAGCCCCATGTAGAGAGCATTGCAGTAGTCAAGGCGAGAGGTGACGAGGGCGTGAGTGACTGTGCACAAGGAATCCCGATCGAGAAAGGGCCGCAACTGGCAAATCAGGCGAACCTGATAAAAGGTCCCCCTGGTAACAGCCGTCAGATGTTCTTCCAAGGACAGCTGCGTATCCAGGAGGACTCCCAGATTGCGAGCCCTTTCAGTGGGGGCCAAAGACTCGCCCCCAATAGTCAGTGATGGAGTCAACTGACTATATCGGGATGCCGGGAGCCACAGCCACTCAGTCTTGGAAGGGTTGAGCTTGAGCTCAGAAATCCACCCTGCTGTCTTTCAGACTTTGATCAACTTGAGAGGAGGTGAGGATTATTCATGGAATCGTCCATATTTCCACAACCCTAACCTTGTGTATAGAATCAATATCCCAAGCTTATGAAATATTAAATTCAGGATAGATTCTCTTTTTAGTAATATGAACTGAACTTGCTGGAATGTGCAATTCCACCAGGTGATTCACATTTTATGGACTGTGGTTTTTGATAATCGTCTTTACCTTACATTCAGTCAGTAATTCCCTTAGTGATACAGTGTATTGTTGGTTTTTGTTCACAACTAATTCATCATGTTTTAGAAGGCTATAGCCTCCATGGCATTTTTAAATTCCTGGTTTGTTTGTCTATTTCTGTATAATATTCTTTTTTTCCCCCAAGTATTCTTAGAACATAGAAAAACAGAGTTGGAAGGGACCTTGGAGGTCTTCTAGTCCAACCTCCTGCTTCAGACCAATGGTTATCCAACCTCTTCTTAAAAACTTCCAGTGTTGGAGCATTCACAACTTCTGGAGGCAAGTTGTTCCACTAATTAATTTTTCTCACTGTCAGGAAATTTCTTCTTATGTCTAGGTTGCTTCTCTCCTTGGTTAGTTTCAGAGAATACTTGAAAGCAAATCAAGGAGAGAGTTATGTCCCTTTGCATCTTTCTTTCTTACTTATTATTATTTTTTTAATTTTATTAATCATATTTCTATGCAGCCCACTCTCTGAGGACTCTGGGTGGCTTACACCAAAGACAGTATACTAAATAGCATATTGCCCCCTAACAATCTGGGTCCTCATTTTACCCACCTCGGAAGGATGGAAGGCTGAGTCAACCTTGAGCCGGTGAGATTTGATCCGCTGATCTGCTGAACTAGCAGTCAGCTGAAGTAGCTGCAGTACTGCACCCTAACCACTGCGCCACCTCATCTCT
Source organism: Pantherophis vulpinus (assembly GCA_037215915.1). NCBI lineage: Eukaryota > Metazoa > Chordata > Lepidosauria > Squamata > Colubridae > Pantherophis > Pantherophis vulpinus. The sequence goes on from JAXLNS010000003.1 coordinate 222,912,371, forward strand.
TTTTAAGTATTTATTTATTTATTTATTTATTTATTTATTTATTTATTTATTTATTTATCAAGAACGTATTAGGTAATATACACTGCTCAAAAAAATAAAGGGAACACAAGCAGAAGACATCCGAGATCTGAATGAATGAAATAGCCTTATTAAATACTTTGTTCGTTACATAGAGTAGTTTTGTGTTCCCTTTAGTTGTTTGAGCAGTGTATAAACTACTGTATGTAAAGAACAAAGTATTTAATAAGGCTATTTCATTCATTCAGATCTCGGATGTCTTCTGCTTGTGTTCCCTTTATTTTTTTGAGCAGTATATATAAGTATGAGCATGGATTGAATACATAAAATAGATACAAATAGAGGAAACATTAGGACAGGGATGGTAGGCACACTGGTGCGCTTATGCACACCCCTTACAGACCTCTTAGGAATGGGGTGAGGTCAACAGTAGACAGTCTAAGGTTAAAGTTTTGGGGGTTTGGGGAAGAAACCACAGAGTTAGGTAGTGCGTTCCACTCTGTTGCTGAAGTCGTATTTTCTGCAATCGAGTTTGGAGTGGTTTACCTTAAGTTTGTATCTATTGTGTGCTCGTGTATTGTTGTGGTTGAAGCTGAAGTAGTCATTGACAGGTAGGACATTGTAGCAGATAATTTTATGAGCTACGCTTAGGTCATACCGAAGGCGGTGTAATTCTAAGTTTTCTAGGACCAGAATTTCAAATCTGGTGGCATGAAGTATTTTGTTGCGAGCAGAGGAGGACTCTTCTTCTGAAATATTTCTGGACATGTTCGATTGTATTAATGTCCGATATGCAGTGCGGGTTCCAGACAGATGAGCTGTATTTGAGAATTGGTCTAGCAAATGTTTTGTATGCTCTGATTAGTAGTGTAATATTACCGGAGAAGAAGCTATGCAAGAAGAAGCTCCTTCACTTCAAGGAGGTGGCACCTACTCCCTCTTTGCAGGAAACAGAGTCTCAGATCCAGAACCACATTGCTCCTATGAAGTTATTCATTTTCACACATGTGCCCATCTTCCTATGTCATGCTGATGACAACTGTTCCATTCCTCATTTTTTGCTCTTTCTTTTCTCAGCTGCCTTTTCTTGCCTGCTTGAGGAACCAATGAGTCACCCAGACAACTCAGAGCAGGGGCAGCCTACTAAGATGCTAGGAGGCCAGCTCCTATTTTTATTTATTGAACATATTTCTATAACTGCCCAACTCAGATATATCGATTGATCGATTGAATTTATATTGCCGCCTATTCACTCATGGTGACTCAAGGCGACTTACATAATTTAATATATAATGTTGCCAGGTGTCCACTATTTGAGCGGACAGTCTGCTTTTTTCACATTATTTTCACTATTTTTTTTTCACAAAATAGTGGACATATATTTTATTCAAAAGCTTTATGATGAAATTAAAATGTAATTTAATATTTTACATATTATTATATTTGATGTTTTGAATTTTAAGTAAAGTTTTGAAGTGATTATTTTAATACATGTTAAAATGTTTGTAAGAAAATATATAATTTAATTGTAATTTTTTTTAAAAAAATTTTTTTTACTATATAATAATATAGTAAAAACAGTTTTATTATATACCATATAATAAAACTGTTTTTTAAAAAATCCTTAGCCAACCCCCATGGCAGCAGCAACATCATCAAATCATACCCCACCCTCCGTTTTTGCTGGCAGAGGGCTAGCAAAACAAATGAAAAGTGAAACAAAATATTTTTCCCTTTTGCCTTTGAGCATGCAAGAAGGGACAGGAAAGGAGAAAGGGAAAAAGGAAAGACAAGAAAAAGAAAAAGAAAGGAAAGATGGGAAGAGAGCAAGGAAGGAAAAAGAAGGAAAGAGGGGAAGGAAGAAGAAAGGAGAATGAAGAGGGAAGGAAAAAGAAGAAAAAGAAGGAAGGAAGGAAGGAAGGAAGGGGGAAGGAAGGGGGAAGGAAGAAAAGGAAGGAAGGAAGAAAAGGAAGGAAGGAAGGAAGGGGAAAGTAGAATGAAGAGGGAAGGAAAAGGAAGAAAAGGAAGGAAGGGAGGAGGGAGGGAAGGAAGGAAGGAGAAAATAGAATGAAGAGGGAAGGAAAAGGAAGAAAAGGAAGGAGGGAGGGAGGGAAGGAAGGAAGGAAGGAGAAAATAGAATGAAGAGGGAAGGAAAAGGAAGAAAAGGAAGGAAGGAAGGGGAAAGTAGAATGAAGAGGTAAGGAAAAGGAAGAAAAGGAAGGAAGGAAGAAAAGGAAGGAAGGGGAAAGTAGAATGAAGAGGAAAGGAAAAAGAAGAAAAGGAAGGAAAGAAGGAGAAAGTAGAATGAAGAGGGAAGGAAAAGGAAGAAAAGGAAGAAAGAAAAGGAAGGAAGGAAAGAGAAAGTAGAATGAAGAGGGAAGGAAAAGGAAGAAAAGAAAGAAAGAAAAGGAAGGAAGGAAGGAGAAAGTAGAATGAAGTGAGATGGAAAAGGAAGAAAAGGAAGGACGGAAGGAAGGAGAAAGTAGAATGAAGAGAGATTGAAAAGGAAGAAAAGAAAGGAAGGAAGGGGAAAGTAGAATGAAGAGGGAAGGAAAAGGAAAAAAGGAAGGAAGGAAGGAAGGAAGGGGAAAGTAGAATGAAGAAGGAAGGAAAACGAAGAAAAGGAAGGAAGGCAGAGGGCGAGACTCCTCTGGAGGCCAAGGGTTTGGTGCTTTCCCTGGTCTCGCCTTCCTCCACTGGAGACAATGGATCCCCCCAGCCCCACCTGGACCATCACAGGTGCTCCTGACACGAGTGATGCGGAGCTGGCCACGCCCACCCCACCCCCTAAGACCAAGCACAACCCTGATGTGGCCCTCAATGACATTGAGTTTGATACCCCTGGTCTAGGGTGCTGGCAATTCCCGCCAGCTTAGTATCATCCACAATTTAAATGCTGGCAGGTCTGATGTAAGAGTCGATATTCTTTTTTTTTTTAAATAATTTTTTATTGTTTCTTTTTTAAAAAACAAAAACATAAACGAAACAAGAACAAAAGGCAAAGGAAAAAAATTTCCATTTTACAACAGTTCCATATTGGTGTATATTCACAATTTATATTTCCCCCCCCCCCCTCATATTTACATATTTATAATTGTGGTTCCCTTATTTCTTACCTATTATTTATACTACTCCTTACTTCTTTATACATTACTATTATGTCAATATATTACTTTATATACATTGTGTATTTAATACCATTTTCCTAATACTTCCTAATTTCTAGATCATCTCTATTGTATATTTTTGTACTTACTATTTTTTTTTTTTTAAAAAAATATTTTTATATGCCGCCCTTCTCCGGAGACTCAAGGCGGCTTACAATGCGTTAAGCAATAGCCTTCATACTTTTGTATATTTTTATACAAAGTCAGCTTATTGCCCCCACAATCTGGGTCCTCATTTCACCTACCTTAGAAAGGATGGAAGGCTGAGTCAACCTTGAGCCTGGCGAGAATTGAACTCGCAATAATTGCAGGCAGCTGGATGTTAAATGCTGCCTTAGTAGGAGGCATTAGCCTCCTACACCACTCAGGCTCCTGTCCTCCAACCAGTTAGAGTTGATATTCTTGTCGTGTACATTTAAAAGGTATTCTTTTCCTACAAAGAAAACTTTTGTAAAGACAATGCAAGATAGGCCTTCCAATCTGTAGTCCATGAAAAATGGAAGCTTGCCAGGCTAAACCCAGATTGTTACATTGATCTAGCCAACTTAACAATTAGTCATGAGGACTATTGTTTTTCCTTATTGTATTTCCAGAGACTGAATATAAGACGTTTTGCTCGGAGTAGATCAGTGATGGCTAACCTTTTTGCCATCGCGTGCCAAAAGTGGGGGGAGTGCGGGGGGGTGGGTTGTGTGCGTGCATGCCCACACCCATAATTCTATGTGCCCTGCCCCCCGTGTGTGACCCTCCCCCGTGCTCCCCCCACTTTTGGCACATGATGGCATGGTGGGCCCGGTAGGCCCATTTTTTGCCCTCCCCAGGCTCCAGAGGCTTTCTAGGAGACTGGGGAGGGTAAAAATAACCTTCCCTACCCCTCAGTGGCCCTCCGGAGGCCAGAAACAGCCTGTTTCCCAACTTCTGGTGGGCCCAGAAGACCTGAAAATCAGCTGGCCAGCACATGGATGCCCTCTGAAGCTGAGCTTGCGTGCCCACCGATATGGCTCTGCGTGCCATAGGTTCGCCATCACGGGAGTAGATTATCACTGTAATACACCCATTGCAAGTAGTCCTTGATTTGCGACTGGTTGCTTAGCAACCATTCAAAGTTCTGACAGACTTACCTGGAGAGTGTTTGAATGCTGGAGTCGAAGTTCCAACCGTTGGGTCCCATGTAGTCACATGACAAATATTGGGCTCCTTGGCAACCAGGCTGCATTCATGGACATCTGCAGCTTCCCATGGTCATGTGACCACGTTGTACAATGTTCTTTCCCCCTCCTAAAAACTGGCATTTACTGCTAATTTTCTGCAAAACTCAGTTCATAGTCAACCAAGCGTTCACTCCAAGATTGCAGTGTTCGTGTGAGTTAAGCGTAGTAAGATGGGTGGCCAATAAATTTAATAAAGAAGTAAGTAAGTAAATAAATAAATAACAACTGCAACTAAGTCATGGAATTGAGTTGGTCATATGACCAACCTGTGTTATGACCATCAGAACTTACAACCATGGTTTTGTTCAGTCGCCAAGACATGCCCAACACTTCTTGTCCCCCATGGACAACAACATGCCAGGCCTTCCTCTCCTCCATTGTCTCCTGGAGTTTGCCCAAAATTCACGTTCTTTGTGTCGATGACACTATCTAACCATCTCCTTCTCTGCTGTCTCCTTCTCCTTTTGCCTTCCATCTTTCCCAACATCAGGGTCTTCTTCAAGGAATCCTCTCTTCTCATTTGGTGGCCAAAGTATCTGAGTTTCAGCTTCAGGATCTGTCCTTCCAAGGAAGTCTGGGTTGATATCCTTTAGGATTTAGGAGCCAACCATGATGGGTCAGCTTTATTACAGTCATAAGTCAAGGAGTACCTGTAAAGGTGTACATCACGTAGCTAAGCCAGCAAGAGCCCACCTAGGTTCTCACATCCTTGGACTGTTTTGAAACAAAACCTTTTGAGGAAAGGAGTTTGGGAGAGAAAGGAGCTGAAATGAGTTCCCCAAACCCAGAAGGAACATAGTTCACTCAGCAACCATCATCATCATTTAAAGATCCCATAATCCCTTGCTGAGTGGAGTCTGGGCAACTGAATGGAGTTAGCAGAGTGTTTACTGGCCAGTTGCCCTTCCTGTCGCCAATGTGGAGTTTTGTTCAGCAGATATATTCTCATCGTGCCCAGAGAGAGAGAGATATCTAGATCTACCTAGGATTGAACTCACAGCCTCCTGATTGTGAGGCGAGAGCTCCACCTCTAGGCCACCGCAACTCTTAACTCTCCAACCATGCCCTTTCCAAATGAATTGGATTCCAGTCCCCATTATTCCCAGCCAGAACCTCAAAGGGTTCTACCAGAGTCAATGAAGGTGAAAAGTGGAATGGAACAACTTGCCGCAGAATAATTCACTGTGGCCAACTTGCTACAGCAGAACTCGCCACAGGGCTAATTCCACGCAGTGTAAGTCAACGTGAGAAATGTTATCAGCCACTTTGACATCATTTTCATTGTTAAAAATAGAAATAATGTCGAAGAAACAGTGGCGGATAACATTTATCGCGTTGAGTTGTCCCACTTGGAATTGTCCAGAGCGAGTTGTCCTGTGGCGAGTCAGTTGTGACTAGATGGTTATGGCGAGATGGCTGTGGTGGACTCACTGTGGTGAAATGACTATGGCAAGTTGGCTGCATTGAGATGTCCATGGGGAGTTGGCCATGACAAGATAGCCATGGCAAGATGGGCGTGGCAAGATGGCTGTGGTGAGTTCGGTAGTGGCGAGTTGTACTAGACCCTAGTAAAACTAAAAGGCAAGTTGGATGTCACCAATTTTGACAACAATGCAGATGGAGATATCAAAAATCTTTGCACAGTGAGCCAGCTGTCACAGTTCTGATCGATGTCCTAATTAAATCATGAGCCTCGAGACAAGCTTGAAAAGAAATCCAGTTATTTATTAGGAGTGCCATGTCGGCACGAACCAAGTGAAGCCAACTCTGACCCAACTTAAGTCGTGCCTTGGCTCTGACCCTGTTTCCCCCACCCCCCAAGTTTGTGTCATCAGTCACATTCCCCAACGAAGCAATTTTGCGGGTTTGTAGAAATCCCTCCCTCCAGCCACTGTGGGTCTGCATGGAAATGACCTTGACGTGGCTGGCTGGAATGTGCTTTATTTTGACTGAAACGCAAGTTCCTTGCTGCAGCTGTGATGTTCAATTCCCATAAGCCTGCTTATGGCAACTCGAGAGCAGCCCAGATATGCTTTGCAAGTTGACCCTAGCCAGTCAGGGGGAAGGATGATGGGGTGAATTTGGAGGAAAGGAAGCAGCAGCATCACAACACAAAGTCCACGTGGGACTTATAGATGAGTAGCTATGTGCTGAGTGTAGGTTGTGTGCCAAGGAACGACTGAGCAAAGGAACAGCAGTGGGAAGAAAACATGAGAATTATTCACATATGAACTAAGGCAAGAAGGAGGAGGAGGAGGAGATGAATCTTTTCAGCATACCACCATCATCCTTGCCTAATTGAAGCTCATTCCATCACAGGGTATCTGAGAAAGCAGTGACAGCTTTTGTGTTCCTAGGCTCCAAGATCATCACAGACTGCAACTAAAGTCATGAAATTAAAGGATGTTTGCTCCTTGGGAGGAAAGCTGTGGAAAACTTAGGCAGCATGCTCAAAAGCAGAGATGTCACCTGATTGACAAAGGTCCATGTGGTCTACAAAGCCTTGTAGAGATTGATGATATCCTTCTCATTGGTTAAATATCAGCCACAAGTCCCAAATATTAAGCCATTTTTTCATGGTAAGATATAAAATGATAAGGCACCTGGGAAAGCCAAGGGAAATCATAAAAATCATAAAAAAGCAAAAGAATATTTTAGACATGTGATGCGACACCTGGAAAAAATACGGCACCCTTCAATTAATCCTCCAATGAAAGATTGAAGGCAAATGAGGTCCAGGCAGAAGAAGAACATCATGGCTTCAAAATCTAAGGAACTGGTTTGGACAAAACTCAGCAGCTCCTTTTCGTGTGGCTGTTGATAAAAATAGGATCGGAAACATGATCACCGACGTCCAATGACGAATATGGCACAAGGAGGAGGAGGAGGAGGAGGAGGAGGAGGAGGAGAAGAAGAAGAAGAAGAAGAAGAAGAAGAAGAAGAAGAAGAAGAAGAAGAAGAAGAAGAAGAAGAAGAAGAGGAAGAGGAAGAGGAAGAGGAAGAGGAAGAGGAAGAAGAAGAAGAAGAAGAAGAAGAAGAAGAAGAAGAAGAAGAAGAAGAAGAAGAAGAAGAAGAAGAAGAAGAAGAAGAAGAAGGGGGAGAAGGAGAAGGAGAAGGAGAAGGAGAAGGAGAAGGAGAAGGAGAAGAGGAGGAGGAGAAGAAAGAGAGGGAGAAGAAGAAGGAGGAGGAGGAGGAGGAGGGGGGAGGGGAGGGCGAGAAGGAGAAGGAGAGGAGGAGGAGGAGGAGGAGGAGGAAGAAGAAGAAGAAGAAGAAGAAGAAGAAGAAGAAGAAGAAGAAGAAGAAGAAGAAGAAGAAGAAGAAGAAGAAGAAGAAGAAGAAGAAGAAGAAGAAGAAGAAGAAGAAGAAGAAGATTTAAAATGCCATAAGCCACCCAGAGTCACCTTACAGGGGAGGTGAGAAGCATAACAATTTAATAGACAAACAAACAAACATGTTTGGCATATTTGGTATGTTAGTCTCCTAACAGTAGCAAGCTGCTTTCCAAAACACCAGAAGATAAGACAAGAAATAATGGATGGAAATTAATCAAGGAGACAAGCAACCAGGAATTAAGGAATTGACACAACATAGTTCAAACCCAAAAATGCACTAAAGCAGAAACCTTGTCCACCCCGAGGATAAAAAACCCAGACACAAACTGAGCAACATAGTATATGCAGGGGTGGGTTCTAAATTTTTTTACTACCGGTTCTGTGGGCGTGGCTTATTTTGTGGGTGTGGCTTGGAGGTCATGTGACTAGGTGGGCATGGCTAGCTGGTCAGAGTCATTTCTGGAAGGTCCCCGCACTTACGACCCGACTCATTTGTTTGCTTTTAACACTGATCAGCTGTAGGGCGGCCCTTTGAAGCCCCGCGGCAAGAGTTTAAACAGTTTTTTTCCCTCTAGTCATCAGCTGGGACTCAGGAGGCAGCAATAGATTGGGGGTGGGGCCAAATAAAAGGTAAGAATAATGTGGGTGGGTGGGGGGTGGGAGGGCAGGGGGTGGGAGAACCAGTTCGGTGACGTCATATCGTCACCGCTACCGGCTCGGCCAAACCGGACCAAACTGGGAGGAACCCACCACTGAGTACAGTACAGTGAGAGATGTGCAGATCTGTACATTGGAGAAACAAAACAACCACTTCATAAGCGCATGGCACAACATAGGAGAACAAACCCATCAGGAGAAGATTCAGCTGTCTGCATTTAAAAGAGAAAGGCCGCTCTTTTGAAGACAGCAAAGTCCACATCTTGGACAGAGAGGACTGCTGGTTTGAAAGAGAGGTCAAAGAAGCCATCTATGTCAAAACTGAACAGCCCTCTCTCAACGAAGAGGGAGGGATATGACACCACCTATCTCCAGTCTACAACACAGTCCTTTCAATAGTTCCAAGAAGGTGTCATACCCATTCGCACTACTCAGGTGACCCTGATGAGAATGATAAACTCAAGGTGGCCTCAATGACTCGCTAGAAGAATGCAAATGACCAGCTGTCTGCAAGAAGTCTAAATCCTTCCATTCCCCATTATCCAGGTACAGCTGAAGAAGCTTCTTGGATGAGAAGTGAAACATCTTCAAAGAAAAACAAGAAAGTCCAGTTGCCTCTTGGGAAAAAAATAAAAGCATTTTTGGGACAACCATGACCTGCATGACTGAGAAACTCCATGGACATCTGGAATTAAGGAGAAACTTCCTAACAGTGAGAACAATCAACCAGTGGAACAACTTGCCTCCAGAAGTTGTGGGTGCTCCAACACTGGAAATTTTTAAGAAAAGACTGGACAGTCATTTGTCTGAAATTTATTTATTTATTTTATTAGTCTTATATGCCACCATATCTCCAATGGACTCAGGGCGGCTCACAACAATAAAAACCACAATAATCCATTATACAAAGTTAAAATGCCTAATTAAATCAGATAAAGCTAAAAAACCCATATAAAACCCCATCAGTCCAGGCCGGGGGACTCGAATAACCAAGTTTTTAATTCGCGGCGAAAGGTCAGGGGCCAGTCGGAGCCCCAAGGGGAGTTGATTCCAGAGGGTGGGTGCACCCACAGAGAAGGCTCTACCCCTGGGGGCTGCCAGCCGACATTGTCTCACCGACAGCACCCTGAACAGGCCCTCCCTATGGGCGCGGACCGGGCGATGGGATGTTGTTGCCGGCTGCAGGTGGTCCTCCAAATATCCTGGGCCTAAGCCATGTAGGGCTTTATAGGTCATCACCAGCACCTTGAATCTCACCTGGAGGGCAACCGGTAACCAATGCAGGTCGCGCAGGAGAGGTGTTACATGGGAGTATCGGGATTCTCCCATCACAACCCATGCGGCTGCATTTTGCACCAGCTGAAGCCTCCGAGTGGTCCTCAAGGGCAGCCCCATGTAGGGAGTGTTACAGTACTCAATACGGGAGGTGACTAGTGCATGAGTAAATGGCAGGGGTGTCAAGCTTGCAACCTGTGGGTCAGATGTGTCACATGCTGGCCATGGCCACCTTGTTCTGTCCCCAACCACAAGCACACACACCAACAGACGTTCAAGAGTTAAAGACCAAACCAACCGGCAAAATCCTTTTCCTTATGATAACAGAACTTGGCAACAACCTAGTGGCTGCCTGCCAAGAGTTTATTATTTATGAAGAGGAGAGATAACTTCTTCCCACTCCTGATACATCAAAAGAAACAGCTCAATAATTACGGAGTCAATCAAATCCAGAGATAATCCAGCAAAGTCTATAGCAAAAAGTCCGGCAATGCAGAATGGCATGGAAGCTTTCAGCTTTGTTCATCACAAGGTTTGACTGGCCACCACGCTCCCTTTTATATCCTGTGGGGTGTGGTCCAGTGACTCAGCCTAATCTCGGGCACGTCTTTTCTTCTGTTGTGTGTGTTTATCTCTGCGACGCTGGTGTGGATCCAGCCAAGACTCATTACCCTCATCACTGTCCATCTGTGGCTGCATGGACATGCTTGGCCCCGGCCCTATCTCTTGCTCTTCGGCGGACACCGAAGGCATTGCCAGAGAGGAGGGTCCTGGAGAGGGAGGCCTTGCCAACTCCTCTCCTTCACTCTCGGAGTCCTCTCCTGCCGATGACACAGGCTCAGGTAACGGAGCCACAACACACCTCTGGTTTAGCGAAGGGGGGGAAAAGTTGTGATACATCACGTGATGACGTGACACCACGAGTTTGACACCCCTGGTATAGGGTCTCCTGCTGGGTTGGACTAGAAGACCTCCAAGCTCCCTTCCAGCTCTATTCTGATTGATTGACCTGGTGTTAAGGAGTGTTGTCATAAACAGCTCACTCCCTGCTTCCTCCGGAGTTGTCTATAGCTACCTCACAAACCGGGGAGGGGACTGTTTGATCACTCTGCTCCATGTTTTTTGATTGATAGCCCTAATTTTATTCGTGGTGAGTTTTTATTTGTTGCCTGGAAGGAGCAGATAATGATGGTCTCGGATCAAACCATCCTTGCGTTGGGTCTTGGTGATCAAGAATCCTGGGTTTTGCTAAGAGTTTCAGGAAACGAAAGATCAGAATAAATGCCTTGGGCAATGCTGGAGGACAACAAAGGGCGAATCTCACAGAACAGAGATTTACCCACTGGCTATAAGAAAAACAAAATGGTGTATTTCTTTATTCTTGTGGCATCTGCAAATAGCTAGCCAGCAAATCTGGCTTTGGCTGATCAAATCCCTTCTTGGCAAGGGGAGGTTGAGGAAGAATTGCTGCACGGATTGCTCTAGGCATCTGTCCAATAAAAACCAGTTGGATCCAATCAGAGTTGGACTCTTAATTGGGCTGGTCCTACGGAAGAGAGGGAGGCACTGTCAAGTCTGCCATCTTTTTTTTTTTTTTAATTTGATTTATATGCCGCCCTTCTCCGGAGACTCAGGGCGGCTTACAATGCGTTAAGCAATAGCCTTCCTACTTTTGTATATTTATACAAAGTCAGCTTATTGCCCCCACAAACTGGGTCCTCATTTCACCTACCTTTGAAAGGATGGAAGGCTGAGTCAACCTTCAGCCTGGGGAGATTCGAACCTGAAGAAATTGCAGGCAGCTGTGTTAATAACAAGGTGCATTAAACCACTGTACTACCAAGGCTTCTTTGCACTGTACTACCAATCTTCATCTTCTTTATTTCGCTGGCATCCTGCCATAAAATGCAGGGAAGTGGGGGTGGGGTGGGGAAAGCATTTGGAGAAGTGAAAGTCAGGCAGGGGAACAGGAAGACAAACAGAGGGCATGTGACAGGTTGACTACAACTACAGGTGCCAAAACCAGAATAAACCAGCGGCCATGGACAGCTAGCCTGGGAACAGAAGGTGAAACTACATCAGAAGGCACCAGACTTCAAAGCAGTTCCCAGAACATCCAAACAGCTTTCTATTGGACACTGATGGACTGGTCAAAGGAGGAGGAGGGCCAGACAAAGGAGGAAAAGTCTGTAGAGATTCTCAGACTTTTAGCTATACAATTTGGAATGAACACCCTTGAAATGGGATGGGAGTAGGAGTGGATTTCCAGAGGAAAAATTGCAGAATATGTTGTGACCTAAGCTCACTTAGTCATTACAGGACAAAATTAGTCTCAAACAAAACTATTTTATTATAACAGCTGAGAATTACTTCATTCCCAGCTTAATCCAAATTAATTCCAAAACGAGTCCTTCAGAAAAAGTCCTTTGGGCTTATCACAAACCTTTGTCTTCTTTGGCACCCTTTGCCAAAGGCCTTTCTTGGCAAAGCCCTACAAAGTTCAGAAACAAGAGACGCCGACTGGAAAACAGATTTAGCAACGTTGCTTTCCTACAAAGAGCCCAAGAGCTTTTGCTGCTCTTTTAAGCCTTATGGGAGGGGCCAATCATCTTCTGGCCTTACTCCTGAGTTGTCCCTTTTGCTTTAGCTGCTCCTGCCGTCTGGAAGCTGTGAACATGTGTGTATTAGGAACAGGCTCCTCCTGTTCCTCTGCCTCTCTGCTGTCCAACTCTAGAGGCTCCGAAGTCCACACATCACTCCCAGATGGCCCTGGCCCTATCTCTACTTCCGATGCAAAGCCATCATCTGGGCCTTCCCCAGACTCCAGGACTGGCCCATGGTCCTCCCCAGCCTCCTCACTGTCTGACTCCACTGCTAGCTCCGTGGGCTGCTTGTGGACTACAATAGACTACAGGAACCAGGAGCACTACTCAGGTGACCCTGAGGGCACAGATAAACCTCCAGTGGCCTCAATGACTCTCTAAAAGGATGCAAATGACCAGCTGTCTGGAAGGAATATAAATCTTTTCATTCCCCACCATCCTGTCAGAGCTGAAGAAGCTTCTTGGATGAGAAGTGAAATGTCTTCAAAAGAAAAATCAAGAAAGTCCAGTTGCCTCCTAAAAAAGCATCTTTGGGATTAGGGAGAAAAGTGTAACCTTTGTGCTGGAATACTCATATCTAGCTTAATTTTCGCTGCAACCACTTAACTTTAGTAAAAGAACCATTCACCTCAACCAAATGGAGTTGAGGGTCTTTCTTTCCTAAATGTTTAAGTTGGGGCGCGTCTGACAGGCATAGTCTTGCACCATCTCTAAAGCACCTGAAGGCAGGCAGGCAGGACAAAAAGCAATGGATGGAAACTGATCAAAGGAGAACACTAACTTAGAAATAAGAGAAATTTCCTGACAGTGAGAACAATTAACCAGTGGAAGAGCTTGCCTCCAGAAGTTGTGGAAGCTTCTTGGATGAGAAGTGAAGCATCTTTAAAGAGCAACAGAGCTGAAGAAGCTTCTTGGATGAGAAGTGAAGCATCTTCAATGAACAACAGAGCTGAAGAAGCTTCTTGGATGAGAAGCGAAGGGTCTTCAAAGAACAACAGAGTTGAAGAAGCTTCTTGGATGAGAAAGAAAACGTCTTCAAAGAACAACAGAGCTGGAAAAGCTTCTTGGATGAGAAGTGAAGCATCTTCAATGAACAACAGAGCTGAAGAAGCTTCTTGGATGAGAAGTGAAGCATCTTCAATGAACAACAGAGCTGAAGAAGCTTCTTGGATGAGAAGCGAAGCGTCTTCAAAGGAAAACAGAGCTGAGGAAGCTTCTTGGATGAGAAGGAAAACATCTTCAAGGAAAAACAAGGAAGTCAAGTTGCCTCTTGAAAAAGCACCATTGGGATTTCAGTGACGGTATTTCGGTTTATTTTTATGAGAGGGAACTCCAGATGGTTTATTGGATCCGAGGAAGCTTTTTCCAGCCTTGCCGGTAGAAGCCTTTGTTGACGCAGATAAAAATGAAATAAAAATGAAAACTGAAGTCCAGATCTCGTGTGTTTCGCAAACATTCAAACATGTGAAATTCCATCCTCGTAACATTTGGGAATCTTACACGCAAAGTTTCCAAAGATGTTGTCAAAACATTCGCTGATGATCTATAATTTTGCTCTTTTTAATGAGTTTTCATGACTTTACAGCTAATGGTGGGAGTTTTTTCCTCTCATGTTTTTTTTTGGTCTTTCTTCCTTTTAATTAAAAAAAAAACATTGTAAGTAGTGTGAGAGAACTTCTCACTTTCTTTTTTGTTCACTTTATTCTTAAAATGGGAGGGAGATAGGCTAGACATGAAATCCAACCTCTTGCTGTGAGACAGTGGTGAAATGTAAAATTTGTTACTACCGGTTCTGTGGGCGTGGTTTGGTGTGTGTGTGGGGGGGTAATGTGACTGGGCGGGCGTGGCCAACTTTTTTTTTTTTTTTTACTTTTAAAAGCATTTTTTCTACAATCTCTTGGGCTGAAGAGGTTGCAGAAAGAATGCTTTTAAAAGCCTCTGATGATCGGGCAACTCAGCTGGGATCGTCAGAGGCTTTTAAAAGCATTTTTTTGCAGAAAAAAATGCTTTTAAAAGCCTCTGACGATCCCAGCTGAGCCGCACGATCATCAGAGGCTTTTTTTAAAAAAACTTTTAAAAGCATTTTTTGGGGTGGAAGAGGTTGTAGAAAAAATGCTTTTAAAAGCCTCTGACGATCCCAGCTGAGCTGCGCGATCATCAGAGGCTTTTTTTTTTACTTTTAAAAGCATTTTTTTGGCCGGAGAGGATGTAGAAAAAATGCTTTTAAAAGTAAAAAAAAAGCCTCTGATGATCGCATGGCTCAGCTGGACATGGTGTGGGGGGCGGTGTGTGCAGGATTTTTGCTACTGGTTCTCCAAACCACCCGCCACCATCGCTACCAGATCAGGGAATCCGGTCCAAACCAGGAGCATTTCACCCCTGCTGTGAGATCTCAGAGGGGGAAACCAATGGCACGTGCAGAATTTCCTAAATTTTTACCTCTGGATGAACAGAGCAAGACACCTATCTATGACGGAGTACAGCAGGGGTGAAATCCAGCAGGTTCTGACAGGTTCTGGAGAAACGGTAATGGAAATTTTGAGCAATTCAGAGAACCGGCAAATATCACTTCTGGCTGGCCCCAGAGTGGTGTGGGAATGGAGATTTTGCAATATCCTTCCCCCAGGAGTAGGGAGGGAATGGAGATTTTGCAGTATCCTTCCCCTGACACGCCCACCAAGCCATGCCTACCAAGCCACACCACACCCACCAAGCCACGCCCACAGAAACGGTAGTAAAAAAAATTGGATTTCATCACTGGAGTACAGGTAGCTCTTGACTTATGTACATAATAGAGCCTGGGTTTTCTGTCATAAATCATGACGATTCTGAATAATAGAGTTGGGAAGGACATTGGAAATCTGCTGGACTAGAAGGAAACCCTCTACCATTCCAGACAAATGGTTGTCCAATCTCTTCTTGAAAATGTCTTGTTGTTGGACCTTTGTAGGCAAACTGTTTCATTGGCTAATTGTTCTCACTGTCAAGAATTTTCTCCTTATTTCTAGGTTGATTAGGGGACTGGAGGCTAAAACATATAAAGAACGGTTGCTGAAATTGGGTATGTCTAGTTTAATGAAAAGAAGGACTAGGGGAGACATGATAGCAGTCTTCCAATATCTCAGGGGCTGCCCCAAAGAAGAGGGAGTCAAGCTATCCTCCAAAGCACTTGAGGGCAGGACAAGAAGCAATGGATGGAAACTCATCAAGGAGAGAAGCAACTTAGAACTAAGGAGGAATTTCCTGAATGTTAGAACAATTAATCAGTGGAACAACTTTCCTCCAGAAGTTTGATTGCTCCAACACTTTTAAGAAAACATTGGACAACCATTTGTCTGAAATGGTATAGGATCCCCTTTTGTGTTCATAAGTCAAGGACTATCTTACAGACCCTTTGGACTGTCCAAGTAAATAACACATAGGATCATATTTTTGCACAGCTATTGACCTAATTCTCATGATTATTTGGCCTGAGTGATTTGCATTTCTAGGTTGGTGAAAGTAACAACCTTTTTAACAGAGGTGCTCGGAGGACAGAAGGCTGCATCACGCTGAATGTTTGAGATCACTTTTGACAAGAGTGAAGAGAGGAGGGGTTTAAATAGGAGAAAAAAATTAAAGTCTGGCTCAGCAAATCTTTACAGACCCACAATTGCTTTGTGTCAATTGTCCCTCTTCAAAAGGTGTTTGAAATCCATCTTGATGCACACATCTCCAGGGGGATCACAGCTCTGGCAAGGTGTGAGGTTATGAAACGAAGAAGAAAAAAAATCCCAGCCCAACTTATTTATTTTCACTCACCTTCTTGGCAGCGTCGGAAAAGTAGAAAGCCAGGGAGGATGGAGAAATGCTTGAAAAAGTTATTGCCAACTTGGCAACTGTGATCAAGGATTGGGGAAGGAAGGATGGATGGAAGAGAGACTGGACAAAGGCAGCAAAATCAAGAGTTTCCAGTTTCAGGGGATTGATGCTCTCTGAGGTTGGTTGTTTTCTTGCGGATGCTTCATTACTCAACTAGGTAACATCATCTCTGGAGGAGAAGGAGGAGGAGAGCGAAATTGGGGTCTTTGGTGTTCTCTGAGCTTGGTTGTTTTCTTGCAGACATTTCCCAACTAGGGAACATCAGTGCTAGAAGAGAGGAGGAGGAGGAGGAGGAGGAGGAGGAGGAGGAGGAGGAGGAGGAGGAGGAGGAGGAGGAGGAGGAGGAGGAGGAGGAGGAGAAGGAGAAGGAGAAGGAGAAGGAGAAGGAGAAGGAGAAGGAGAAGGAGAAGGAGGAGAAGGTACCTAGGATGCTGGCAGCAACCCGTATCAACCATCAGCGCCGGTCAATTATATTTGTGATACATTTTTAAATGTTCAGATGACTGGGTTTAATGAATAAAAGATAATAATAATAATAATAATAATAATAATAATAATAATAATAATAATAATAATAATAATAATGAGGAGGAGGAGGAGGAGGAGGAGGAGGAGGAGGAGGAGGAGAAGGAGAAGAAGGAGAAGAAGGAGAAGAAGGAGAAAAAGAAGGAAAAGGAAATGAGAAGGAGAAGGAGAAGGAGAAGGAGAAGGAGAAGGAGAAGGAGAAGGAGAAGGAGGGGAGGGGAGGGGAGGGGAAGGAGGCGGAGGATGACGACAATGACTATGGGGTCTTTGGTGCTCTCTAAGCTTACAGATGTTTCATTCCCCAGCTAGGGAACATCATCAGTGCTAGAAGGGAGTGGGGTTTGTTCTGTAAACATCTTGCCAGCAATCAACACCCAGATAGGCAGAGATTACCACCAAGATTACCACTAGACCAACAATCAAGTGGTAAACAATACCCCTATCAAGGAACTGCCAACTCAGTCCGCAAGAGCCTAATCAGGCAACCTCCGAGAACATGGAAGGGAACCGTGGAACGAGTAGGAAGGAAAATTTGGTAACCCTTCACATTCTAAACTTCTTACAATTGCTAGTTTGAACACAGTGAAGAAGAAGAGGTAAATTCTCAGCAGAATCTTCGATTTCCCGTAGGTCTACCTGATGATAACAGTCCAGTATCTGCCCAATAGAAATAATCCTCACGTAGGCTGATGGACGGACGGTGTATCCTTTCACTTAACCTTCCAATATTTACATTTCTCATCTCAGAAAATTCCTTCTGGGATGGATCCATTTGCTGAGCCATCCATGCACAAGAAAGAAAACTGAGCTTTGATTCAGAAGACAACTCCAAGTGGCCATGATCCTGTGCAAATTCAACCACAGAACAGTCTCCAGAGTCTTATTTCATTGCTGGCTGAAGGGGATTGGTAACGATGGGTAAGCTATAAGTCATAGAATCATAGCGCTAGATGGGACATTGAAGGTCTTCTAGTCCAATCCCCTAACTAAGGCAGGAGTCCTTATACTATCGCAGACACATGGTTGTCCAATCTTTTCTTCAGAACCTCCAGTGATGGAGCATCCACAATTTTGTTCCATTGATCCCTCATTCTCACTGCCAGGAAATTCCTCCTTGTTTCCAAGTTGGATCTCCCTGTGGTGAGTTTCCACCCATTGCTTCTTATGAGTCTACCCATTGCTTCTTGTAAGGTAGCAGTCAAGTTCTTCTTCCCAGGCCCTTCTCTTCAGGTCTAATATATGTCCAGTTGTCCATATCCCAAAAGTGGGAGCCCATTCCTCTTCCAGCTTTCTGGTGTGCATATGTGTGCGATGATCAGATGGCCTTTTTGCATGAGGCAGTGCTGGAAACTAGAAGAGCTGGTCTCCATTTTCCTACATGAGCATGTGTGTTGATCAGCTGATTGTCCAGTGTGCATGCGCACCAGAAACCCAGAAGACTAGCTGGCTGAAACAGGAAGTTCAGTAGCTGAAACTGGAAGTTTATTTTCGGGCGCACACATGTGCCCTGGGCAGCTCCTCTTCTGGGTTGCTGCCCAGACACGCGCACACTCCCTTTTCGGCACTCGGTGCCAAAAAGGCTCACCATCACTGCCCTACACCTTTTGGGACATCCTGTTAAATGATGGCAAGATATGGTTGGTGGATCAGGCTTTCAAGATTCTGTTATGATGTCCTCACTGAGAACGATTAACCAGTGGAACGCCTTGCCTCCAGAAGTTGTGGGTGCTCCATCAGTGGAGGTTTTTAAGAAGAGACTGGACAACCATTTGTCTGGAATGACCCAAAGGTGCTTTTTCAAGAGGCAACTGGACTTTCTGGTTTTTCTTTGAAGACATTTTGCTTCTCATCCAAGAAGCTACTTCAGCTCTGAGCTGAAGAAGCTTCTTAGATGAGCTGAAGAAGCTTCTTAGATGAGCTGAAGAAGCTTCTTGGATAGAAGTGCTGAAGAACTGAAAAAGCTTCTTGGATGAGAAGTAAAACATCTTCAAACCCCCCCCCCCCAGAAAGTCCAATTGCCTCTTGACAAAGAACTTTTGGGACAACCATGACCTGGATGACTGAGAATCTCCATAGACACTTGTCTGGAACGGTATGGGATCTTCTGCTTGAGCAAGGGGTTGGACTAGAAGACCTCCAAGGTCCATTCCTCCAAGGACCTCTTAGAAGACCTCTTAGAAGACCTCCAAGGTCCTTTTATTCTATACTCTGTACTCTAATAACTGGGGAAGTTCTCAAATTGAGTTGTCAGCCAAGTATTTTCTCTTCCTGTGGTTGATCAAAGGAGATGGACAAATCATTGCTAAGATCTTTATACCTAAAAGTTCAACCCAATGACGCATGTGCTAGTTAGCAGGACTGGCTGGTAAGTTATGTTCTCGATATGAATATTATTCTTCCCTTTATGTCATGAAAATAACGAACTGATGATAAATGAGTGTGATTAAGGATAAGTCAGAATTTCCCTTCCTCTGCCTACACAGTGTCAAAATCCTAGCATCACCTGCTGACCAGGTAATTAATACCTGCCAATTTAACTTTACCCACTCTTGCTATTTTTAAGTTACATTTCTTTTGTAAGAGGGAGAGAGAAAACCAGAGGAAAAAAATATTGCATTTTTTTTTATCTCTTGCACACGCAGGTGGTAAAGTCAAAGAAGCTAACATTTAACCTCGCTTGCAATGCTTTTCTTATTATAGCCACTAATGTTAGGTCCCATTAAACAGTTGGCATATGTATACAGTGTTTTAATGATGGTGCATTGGAGGGAACTTTTCCTATTTAAAAAGACTGTTTGGATTAAGGACGGAAGAATTTGTAGTCCGGCGATTCTCCCCTGAGACTCTGAAATTCTTTATTGGTTGATGGAGGAGAAATTGTAATTAGATGCATAGCTCAGTCAAAAAGCAGCTTGGTTGGTTTGGATTTAATGTATTGTATGACGCCAGCCAATGATGGCTTATTCAATAAGCTATGATTTGGGTTATTCAATAAACAATCGTTTAGGAGCCTTCATGTCAGATGAAAAATCAGTCAAAAA
Source organism: Pantherophis vulpinus (assembly GCA_037215915.1). Taxonomy (NCBI): domain Eukaryota; kingdom Metazoa; phylum Chordata; class Lepidosauria; order Squamata; family Colubridae; genus Pantherophis; species Pantherophis vulpinus. Next base: position 222,932,061 of record JAXLNS010000003.1, read on the forward strand.
CCTTAGAGGAACATTTCAGTCCCCCCCAAGATATATACTAGGTACTGCACCAGTATTTTTTCCAAACTTGACAACTTTAAGATGTGTGGATTTCTACTCCCAGAATTGAAGCAGCAGTTCAATTCCCCGGCAGCTATCTTCAATTATTCATTGTAAGTTGTAATCTGTTCACATTTGCAAATTCTTTATTCTCTATTTACCAGATTCTTTTATTTTCCTTCCTTCCTTCCTTCCTTCCTTCCTTCCTTCCTTCCTTCCTTCCTTCCTTCCTTCCTTCCTTCCTTCCCTCCCTCCCTCCCTGTTTCCTTCTTTCTTTTCTCCCTCCCCTTCCCCTCCCCTCCTCTCCCCTTCTTTCTCTTTTCCCTTCCTTCCTTCCTTCCTTCCTTCCTTCCTTCCTTCCTTCCTTCCTTCCTTCCTTCCTTCCTTCCCTCCTTCCCTCCCTGTTTCCTTCTTTCTTTTCTCCCTCCCCTTCCCCTCCCCTCCTCTCCCCTTCTTTCTCTTTTTCCTTCCTTCCTTCCTTCCTTCCTTCCTTCCTTCCTTCCTTCCTTCCTTCCTTCCTTCCTTCCTTTCTTCCTTCCATTCTTCCTTCATTTCTTCCTTCCTTCCTTCCCCACTCCCTGTTTCCTTCTTTCTTTTCTCCCTCCCCTTCCCCTTCCCTCCCCTTCCCTCTCCTTCTTTCTCTTTTCCCCTTCCCCTTCCTTCCTTCCTTCCTTCCTTCCTTCGTTCCTCCCTTCCATTCTTCCTTCTTTCCTTCCATTCTTTCTTCCTTCCTTCCTGCCTCTCCCCCTGCCTCTCTTTCCCTTTCTATTTACATATCTGCTTTTAAAAACATTTCATTAAAAAAAGTAAGATAAACATTTCACGCCTCCAAAAACCCAACTTTTGAGATGACTTAGAACTCAGTTCAGACAGAGATAACGTGACCCAGAAGGGAGATCCTTTGAAAAAACACCAGAAACTGGATTTGATTTTCTCTTCCTTATTTTAATGAACCAGATAAATTAAAGCAAAAGCAACTTAGAGGTAGCTCATGGACTACAGGATCCCAACGCTTATTTTCAATCTGATTATCTCAATCAAATGCAAATTAAATCATCAGAATTTGGATAGAACTGATTTGAATGATGAAAATACTAATATGATAAATGATAATAATCCATCCAGTTTTGGTCACTCCACTACGAAAAAGATGTTGAGACTCTAGAAAGAGTGCAGAGAAGAGCAAGAAAGATGATTAGGGGACAGGAGGCTAAAACATACGATGAATGGTTGCAGGAACTGGGCATGACTAGTCTAGTGAAGAGAAGGACCGGGGCAGGGGTGGGTTCTAATTTTTTTTACTACCGGTTCTGTAGGCGTGGCTTATTTTGTGGGCGTGGCTTGGTGGGGGGTAATGTGACTGGGTGGGCGTGGCCAACTTTTTTTAAAAAAAAACTTTTAAAAGCATTTTTTCTACAATCTTAAGAGGTTGCAGAAAACAGTGCTTTGAAAAGCCTCTGCCGATCAGGCAACTCAGCTGAGATCAGCAGAGGCTTTTCAAAGCATTTTTTTTAACCACCTCTTTGGTTGAAGAGGCTGTAGAAAAAATGCTTTGAAAAGCCTCTGACGATCCCAGCTGAGGCGCGGGATCATCAGACGCTTTTTTTTTTTTTTTTTACTTTTGAAAGCATTTTTTCAGCCGAAGAGGTTGTAGAAAAAATGCTTTTAAAAGTAAAAAAAAAAAAAAGCTTCTGATGAGGTGGGCGGGGTAAGTGAGCGGTGATCAGGCCGGGGACCAGTTCGGGGGCGTGGCCAGCCAATGTTATTACCGGTTCTCAGAACTACTACAAATTTGTACTACCAGTTCTTGCGAACCGGTGCGAACCGGGAGCAACCCACCACTGGACCGGGGAGACATGGTAGCATCTTCCAATATTTGAGGGGCTGGAAAAAACTCATTTATGATCATTTTGCACACTTACAACCATTGTAGCATTCCCATGATCCCATGATCAAAATGCAGATGCTTGGCAACTGTCATGTATTTATGACAGGGTCACATGATCCTCTTTTGCAACCTTCTGACAAGCAAAGTCCATGGGGAAGCCGGATTCACTTAACAACCAGGTTACTAACTTAAACAACTGCAACGGTTCACTTAGTATCTGTGGCAAGAAAGGTCGCAAACTGGGGCAAAACTCACCTAACAGATGTCTCACTCACTGAGCAACATAAACTTTGGGCTCAATTGGGGTTGTAAGTCAAGGACTTACCTGTACTGAGTTGTTATATATTTGAAACCGGCTTGGGCAATCTGGGAATTGGAGTTATGGAGTGGTTATGAAATGTATGTGATTTTCAATAATTTCATGAAAAAGTATTAATGCTTGACATTTTTTAAAAAAATGACTTGAAGGTTGAAATGGATTGAAAAACCAGATTTGAGGGAGCATCGTTCATCTCTTGAGAGCAAGGAGAAGAATTCCATGAAATATTTTGCTCTCAAAGGTAGAACAATTGAGTAGGGTAGGGTAGGGTAGGGTAGGGTAGGGTAGGGTAGAATAGAATAGAATAGAATAGAATAGAATAGAATAGAATAGAATAGAATAGAATAGAATAGAATAGAATAGAATAGAATAGAATAGAATAGAATAGAATAGAATAGAATATGAAATGGAATAAGGAATAGAATAGAATAGAATAGAATAGAATAGAATAGAATAGAATAGAATAGAATAGAATAGAATAGAATAGAATAGAATAGAATAGAATAGAATATGAAATGGAATAAGGAATCGAATCGAATCGAATCGAATCGAATCGAATAGAATAGAATAGAATAGAATAGAATAGAATAGAATAGAATAGAATAGAATAGAATAGAATAGAATAGAATAGAATAGAATAGAATAGAATAGAATAGAACTGGATGGGACTTTGGAGGTCTTCTAGTCCAGTCCCAAGAACCAGTACCATCTCAGACAAGTGACTGTCCAGTTTCTTCTTGAAAATCTCCAGTGTTGGAGTGCCCACAATTTCTGATGGCAAGCTGTTCCGCTGCATAATTGTTCTCACTGTCAGGAAGTTTCTCCTTAGTTCTAGGTGGCTTCTCTCCTTGATTACTTTCCATCCATTGCTTCTTGTCCTACCCTCAGGTGCTTTGGAGAATAGCTTGACTCCCTCTTCTTTGTGGCAGCCCCTCCAATACTGGAATACTGCTATCATGTCACCCCCAAATTATTCTTTTCTCTAGACTAGCCAGACCCAAATGCTGCAGCTGTTCTTCGTATGTTTTAGTCTTTGGCCTTTACAATCATCTTAGTTGCTCTTCTCTGAACTTTTCCCAAAGCCTCAATACCTTTTTTGTAGAATGGTGACCAAAATTGGTTGCAGTATTCCAGGTGTGGCTTTTTTTTTATTTGATTTATATGCCGCCCTTCTCCGGAGACTCAGGGCGGCTTACAATGCGTTAAGCAATAGCCTTCATACTTTTGTATATTTATACAAAGTCAGCTTATTGCCCCCACAAACTGGGTCCTCATTTCACCTACCTTTGAAAGGATGGAAGGCTGAGTCAACCTTGAGCCTGGCGATATTCGAACCTGCAGTAATTGCAGGCAGCTGGTCTTAATAACAGGGTGCTTTAGACCACTGTACTACCAAGGCCTTACTAGCGTTTTATAAAGTGGCACTAATACTTCACGTGATCTTGATTCTATGCCTCTGTTTCCACAAACCCAGGATTGTATTAGCTTTTTTTGGCTGCTGCTGCACATGGCTGGCTCCTATTATGAAGAATGGATGGCAAGGATGGAGAAACTATTACTTTACTAAAAAGAAAACAGAAATATCAACTCCATAATCGAAAGGCATTTATGTGGAGAAGAAAATAATAGGTATGATGTATTGTCTATGACTTGTCCTCAGCACCAAAACGAACGAGTTGAACAATCAGGCACTATAAGGAAGAATAGATTTAATTGAAATGACAGGAGCTTTCTGAAGTGGATATAATCTTTGGAATTCTGCTCATTGGTTATAGAATCTACGAAGTAATAGAATGTCACTCTTGTAATGAGACCGCAGCATAAGTCAACGAGGCTGTGGAATGCAATAAATTAGATGAAGCAGATCAAATTTAGTTGCAGAAATATATTGGTTAGAAATATCCAGTGGGGGAAAAAACCATATCATATTCGAGGAGTTAAGATTATCCCTACACTGAAGTTCTCTTCTCTTCTCTTCTCTTCTCTTCTCTTCTCTTCTCTTCTCTTCTCTTCTCTTCTCTTCTCTTCTCTTCTCTTCTCTTCTCTGCTCTGCTCTGCTCTGCTCTACTCTACTCTACTCTACTCTACTCTACTCTACTCTACTCTACTCTACTCTACTCCACTCCACTCCACTCCACTCCACTCCACTCCACTCCACTCCACTCCATTCCATTCCATTCCGTATTTTATTATTCTATTCTATTCTATTCTATTCTATTCTATTCTATTCTATTCTATTCTATTCTATTCTATTCTATTCTATTCTATTCTATTCTATTCTATTCTATTATTTCCAACTTTGGAAGATGTGCCAATGGTTAATATTAAATTATTGGAATTTAGGATGGTGCTGGGTTGATCCGACCTTCCTTTTCAAAAGTAGACAAACACAATTTTATGCCTTAGGTTGAGCAAAAGAGCTCTCCTTAAAGAACTGGAAAAAGTTGGATCCAATGGGGGGAACGGAAAGATCCTGAACTCTGGCAGATAAATTGACCGCGTTTGAGGTTGCTGCTTGTCAAAGTCTGGAATGCCCAACCTGATTCAGTTGTTTCAGCTACAAATCTTCACAGTTTCAGTCACAAGTGGACTTCCGTGGACCTTACTTCAAACTTAAGCGGTCAGTAAGAGGGGGCGTGCATAAGTGGACTAGCGTGCCGATCGTCCCTGTCATTGTATTTTTAATTCTCTTTATTTATTTATTTTATTTTTATTTATTTATATTTTATTTATTCGTTTTATTTCGTCAAGTGTATATTTTATGACAGACACCAGTGTAAACATAATTATAAATACATGAAAAGGATAGGAATAAAAGAAAACATTAGGACAGGGACGGAAGGCACGCTGGTGCGCTTATGAATGCCCCTTACAGACCTCTTAGGAATGGGGTGAGGTCAACAGTAGGCAGTCTAAGGTTAAAGTTTTGGGGGTTTGGGGAAGAAACCACAGAGTCAGGGAGTGCATTCCAGGCATTGACTACTCTGTTGCTGAAGTTGTATTTTCTGCAATCGAGTTTGGAGCGGTTTACCTTGAGTTTGTATCTATTGTGTGCTCTTGTATTGTTTTGGTTGAAGCTGAAGTATTCATTGACAGGTAGGACATTATAGCAGATGATTTTATGTACTATGCTTAGGTCAGACTGAAGACGGCGAAGTTCTAAGTTGTCTAAGCCCAAAATTTCGAGTCTGGTGGCATAAGGTATTTTGTTGCGGTTAGAGGAATGGAGGACTCTTCTCGTAAAATATCTCTGGACTGGTTCGATTGTATTAATGTCTGATATGCAGTGCGGGTTCCAGACAGATGAGCTGTATTCCAGAATTGGTCTGGCAAAAGTTTTGTATGCCCTAGTTTGCAGTTCAATATTACCGGAGAAGAAGCTACGCAAGATTAGGTTAACAACTCTTTATGCTTTTTTAGCAATGCTGTTACAGCGAGCTCTGGCACTTGTTCTAATTTTTGTTTGACCAATTCCAATCAATAAATAAATCAAATAAATAAATATACAAGCAAGAGGAATATCCTAAATTTCCTTTTTTTTTTTTTGCAACGAAATCCTCACAGTCTTCCTTGCGACATTTAGAGCATAGGGTGTGCGGTACATTCAAGCAAGCTGTTAAAATTTGCAGCGAAACCTGTGCCTTGTAACACCTCGGTTGAAGCCGTTCTCACCCAAGGTAGGTAACAGAAGTAGGACAGCAAATTTACAGGACGGTCGACAAAGGAGAAGAGAAATTCTCCCAGGGACTCAGTGTACTTGCAATTTCTCCATCTACTGGAGAAATACATATATAGCATGCCTCCTTGGAGGAAGACAGACTGGGCGAGGAAGATGGCTTGAGTTTCCTCAAATTGGAGTCAGATTAACAGATTAACAGAGTTGGAAGAGACTTTGGAGGTCATCTAGTCCAACCCCGCACCCACCCAAGCAGGAGACCCTACATCATTTCTGACAAATGGCAGTCCAATCTTTTCTTGAAAGTCTCAAGTGATGAAGCTCCTACAACTTCTGAAGGCAACTTCTGTTCCATTGGTTGATTGTTCTGACTGTCGGGAAATTTCTCCTCATTTCTAGCTTGAATCTCTCCTTGATCAGTTTCCATCCATTATTCCTTGTCTGGCCTTCAGGGCTTTGGAAAACAGGTTGACCCACCTCTTCTCTGTGGCAGCCCCTCAAATATTGGAAGATGATATCATGTCTCTCTTGGTCTTTCTCTTCACTAGACTAGTCATGCCCAGTTCCTGCAACCGTTCATCATATGTTTTAGCCTCCAGTCCTCTAATCCTCTTGGTTGCTCTTCTCTGCACTTTTTCTAGAGTCTCAACATCTTTTTTTATAGTGTGGTGACCAAAACTGAATGCAGTACTCTAGGTGTGGCCTTACTAAGGCTTTATAGAATGGTATTAGTACCTCACTTGATCTTGATTGTATCCCTCTGTTAATGCAATTTAGGATTGCGTTGGCTTTTTTGGCTGCCATTGCACACTGCTGGCTGATATTTAGCTGATTGTCCACTAAGACTCCAAGATCCCTCTCACAATTCCTGCTATTAAGCCTGGTTTCACCCAGTCTATATGTGTACCTTGGGTTTTTCTTGCGTGTAAGACTTGATTTTTCTCTATATTGACTTTCATTTTATTAGATAGGGCCCAGTGTTCAAGTCTGTCAAGATCCATCTGGATCCTGAGCCTATCATTTAGGGTCTTAGCTATTTCTACCAACTTAGTATCATCCGCAAATTTGGCAAGTTCCCCTTCTATTCCTTCATCTAAGTCATTTACCACGATATTGAAGAGTATTGGGCCTAAGATGGAACCTTGTGACACCTCACTGCTTACTTCCCTCCATGTAGAGTCTGGACAAGATTCTTTTTTTTTCTTTTTTAAATTTGATTTATATGCCGCCCTTCTCCGGAGACTCAGGGCGGCTTACAGTGCTTTAAGCAATAGCCTTCATACTTTTGTATATTTATACAAAGTCAACTTATTGCCCCCACAAACTGGGTCCTCAATTTACCTACCTTAGAAAGGATGGAAGGCTGAGTCAACCTTGAGCCTGGTGAGATTCGAACTTACTTTAATTGCAGACAGCTGGTATTAAATTACAGTGCTTAGTCTGCAGAGCTATCCAGGCTCTTCTTCTTTTGCCACATAGATGAGATGCCTGCTGTTGTGACCTAGGCCCAAGGAGTTATTACCAGACCAAACAGAGCTTCAGAGGCTTTTTTTTCTGAATCTGTTTCAGAGGCAGAAAAAAAAGCAAAATAAAAATAAAAATAAAAAAGCAAGGCACAGAGCTCACAACCAAAGAACTTGTTGCTAAAATTCATCTCTGGAAACAGCTGATAGGGGGTATTCCAGGAGGCCGATCAGCTTTTTTCTTATTTTCCTCCCCAAAAAACTGAGGTGCGTCTTATACTCCGAAAAACACAGTAATATGGTTCTGATGGCTTTCTAACCGCATACATTTCCAGAGCAAAAAAGAAGATTTGATGTATCCTGATATTTGTCTTTCTTTACTTCTTGAGGGACTGTGTTGTGGCTCCGTTACCTGAGCCTGTGTCATCGGCAGGAGAGGACTCCGAGAGTGAAGGAGAGGAGTTGGCAAGGCCTCCCTCTCCAGGACCCTCCTCTTTGGCAATGCTTTCGGTGTCCGCCGAAGGGCAAGAGATAGGGCCGGGGCCAAGCACGTCCACGCAGCCACAGGTGGACAGTAATGAGGGAGATGAGTCTTGGCTGGATCCACGCCAGCATCGCAGAGATAAGCACGCGCAACAGAAGAAAAGGCGTGCCCGAGATTAGGCTGAGTCACTGGACCACACCCCACAGGATATAAAAGGGAGCGTGGTGGCCAGTCAAGCCTTGTGACGAACAAAGCTGAAAGCTTCCATGCCATTCTGCATTGCCGGACTTTTGCTATAGGCTTTGCTGGATTATACTTGGACTTAAGTTACTCTGTAATTATTGAACATTTTACTTTGATGTACCAGAAGCGGAGAGAGGTTATCTCTTCCCTTCGTGAGTAATAAACTCTTGGCAGGCAGCCACTAGATTGCTGCCAAGTTCCGTTATCATAAGGAAAAGGATTTTGTCGGCTGGTTTGGTTTTTAACTCTTGGATGTCTGTTGGTGTGTGTGCGTGTGGGACGGGGACAGAACAGACTGTTCGCCTTGTGTGTTGTGGTTCACCAGCAGCCTGTGGAGCTGGCAGCAGAGTCGGAAGCGATGAGGCTGAGGAAGAACATGGGCCAGTCCTGGAGGCTGGGGAAGGCCCGGATGAGGGCTCTGCGTCAGAGGCAGAGATGGGGCCAGGGCCATCGGGGAGTTATGCGCGGACTCCAGAGCCTCCAGAGGCTGACAGTAGAGAGGCAGTTTGTAGTTTGCATTTTATAATGCTTGATCACCTAATAAAAATGTTTGAAAATAAGAAAATTACTTGTGAAAAAAGAACTCAGAACCATAACAGAATAACAGACTTAGAAAAGGGCCTTAGAGGTCTTCTAGTCCAACCCCCTGCTCAGGCAGGAAACTCTATACCCTTTCAGACAATCATAATTGATCAGGAGCCACAAAAAGACACCTGCAGAAGACCTTGGAGGACTTCTAGTCAAACCCTCTACCATTTCAGACAAATGGCTGTCCAATCTCTCCTTAAAAAGCTCCAGTGATGAAGCGCCCACAACTTCTGGTGGCAAGCTGTTCCACTGATTAATTGTTCTAACTGTCAGGAAATTCCTCCTTAGTTCTAGGTTACTTCTCTCCTTGATTAGTTTCCACCCATTGCTTCTTGTCCTGCCCTCTGGTGCTTTGGAGAATAGCTTGACTCCCTCTTCTTTGGGGCAGCCCCTGAGATATTGAAACACTTCTATTATGTCTCCCTAGTCCTTCTCGTCATTAAACTAGACATACCCAGTTCCTGCAACCGTTCTTCATATGCTTTATCCTCCAGTCCCCTAATCATCTTTGTTGCTTTTCTCTGCACTCTTTTTTCCTGTTAGTCTTCTGTCTGTTTGTACTACATAGTGACTGTTACAGTCCTTATGCTATATATTGTGGAAGTAGATCTCTAAACTTCTCTAAACTAAAGGCACGTTGAGTTGGTAAAAATCAGAGGTGGTATTCAGCCGGTTCGGTAGCAGAGATCGCAGGTGGGCCGACCCCACCCATCCATCTTGGCACTATGCCATCCTATTTAGGCACGTTTTCGAGGCTGGACGCATAAGCGGATGGTGGAGTGAACCGGTGGTAACAATATCTGAAACCAGTGGTGAAATCCAATTTTTTTTACTACCAGCTCTGTGGGCATGGCTTGGTGGGCGTGATGTGGCTTGGTGGGCGTGGCTTGGGGGGCATAGCAGGGGGAAGGATAGTGCAAAATCTCCATTCCCACCCCACTCCAGGGAAAGGATAGTGCAAAATCTCCATTCCCACCCCACTCCAGGGAAAGGATATTGCAAAATCCCCATTCCCACCCCAGTCTGGAGCCAGCCAGAGGCGGTATTTGCCGGTTCTCTGAACTGCTCAAAATTTCCGCTACCAGTTCTGTAGAACCTGTCAGAACCTGCTTGATTTCACCCCTGCTGTACTCCATCATAGACAGTTGTCTCTAAACTTGTGAATTTTCCAGAGAATGCACAAAAGGTTGTGATTTCTCTCCTCTCCCTCTCTTGTTGATCATTTGCATGCAAGGAATACATTCACAGCGATATGCACCACATTCTGAATGAAGAAATGTTCCCTTTTATTCTTCGGAAGGCTCCTGTCAATCAAATTTCATTGGGTGACCCCCAAATCCTCGTCTTCAGAGAAACATGGAATCAGTTCTATTTACTCTCTGCCAAGAGCTTCTGATGTTATCTCTTTATATTTCATGAATGGATGAGAATTTATCTATCTCCAATCAGTTATTGTTTCTTCTTTGAACCCTTCACATTTTTTTTCCACATAAAATGCTCCAGTCATTTAAACTTCATTATTTGTTTTGTTTTATGAAAAGATGGTCTGGATTTCTAAAAAAAATAAATAAAATAAAATTGGTCCTTCTGCTTGATTTTTTTCCAGTTTGACAATGCTTTATATATTTTTAGGTGTGTCAGACACACTGGTATATAATATTCTAAATACACACCAGAGTTAGAAAATAGCTTTATGATGCATGCTGTTATTTTGAGGTTTCTAATAATACTCTGGATTGCATTTATCTGTTTTCTTTTTTCTTTTTCCTTTTATTTTATTTAAGACCCTGATTTGTCACCATTCGTGAGTTGGAGACTGGGGAGTGCTGAGTATATTTTCTTTTATCCTTGGTAATTAAATGTTAAGCGTAGAATGAATTTTACCGAGCAGGATGATGTTGGTGCAAACAGATACAGTGAAATCCACAGGTGTGGGGTGGGAAACACTTGGCTTGCTCACAGGAGGTGTGAAAGAAACCCTGAAAATTGTGATGTTCATTAGCTTTGCAGGAGCCAAATATCACTAGCAATAGCCCTTAAACTTATATACCACTTCACAGTGCTTTACAGCCTTCTCTAAGCGGTTTACAAAGTCAGCCTCTTGCCCCCAACAATCTGAGTCCTCATTTGACTGACCTCGGAAGGATGGAAGGATGAGTCAACCTTGAGCTGGTCAGAATCGAACTGCCGAATTGCCGGCAGCTGACAGTCAGCAGAATTAGCCTGAAATACTGCATTTCAACCACTGCACCACCACGGCTCCTAGGTACCAGAGGGGCTACCGTTTTAGCCAGAACTCTTGGTTTTCTCACTTCTCTTTGTAAGAAGTATATACTTCTACAGCCTTAATAAGTAAAGTACTTAGTATTTTACTAAAAACTTAGTAAGACCACACCTAGAATACTGCATCCAGTTTTGGTCACCACACTATTAAATAGACGTTGAGACTCTAGAAAGAATACAGAGAAGAGCAACAAAGATGATTAGGGGACTGGAGGCCAGGGGTGGTGGGTTCTAATTTTTTTTTGCTACCATTTCTGTGGGCGTGGCTTATTTTGTGGGCGTGGCTTGGTGGTGGGGTAATGTGACTGGGTGGGCGTGGCCAACTTTTTTTTTTTTTTTAACTTTTAAAAGCATCTTTTCTACAACTTTAAGAGGTTGCAGAAAAAAATGCTTTTAGGAGCCTCTGATGATCAGGCAACTCAGCTGGGATTGCCAGAGGCTTTTAAAGGCTTTTTTCTTTTTTTTTTGACAACCTCTTCAGCTGGTTGCTTGCAACAATAAACGGGTAGAAACTGGAATGCTCCAAGAACAAATGAGTAGACTGGTACAGCTCTGCAAGCAGTTAAAAGCCTGGTAGACCAGTACCTCTGCTAAATCCTAAAGAATTGTCACATGACCATCAAACCACGCCCACAAAATAAGCCACGCCCACAGAAAAAGTAGTAAAAAAATTTAGAACCCATCCCTAAGGCTCCCTAGAACCCATCCCTAGGAGCCTGAGTGGCGCAGCAGACTAATTCTACTGTTAAAGGTAGTATTTAGCTTCCAGCTGCCTGCAATTACTGCGAGTTCATTTCTCACCAGGCTCAAGGTTGACTCAGCCTTCCATCCTTTCTAAGGTAGGTGAAATGAGGACCCAGTTTGTGGGGGCAATAAGCTGACTTTGTATAAAATATACAAAAGTATGAAGGCTATTGCTTAACGCATTGTAAGCCGCCCTGAGTCTCCGGAGAAGGGCGGCATATAAATCAAATTAAAAAAAAAATCCCTGCTGCTAATAATAAAAGTGCAGGATCGATGCATAAATGACTAGCCCTCACACAAACACACATGAAGCTGATCAGAGTGACAGTCGGGAACGTAAAGGCAAATAAAGAGTGGAAGCACAATTATAGGGATGTGTTCTACATATTTAAAGCTGCCCGATTATTATTACCAGCAAGGACTCCGGAGACAGGCGTTCCCATTGGGGAAAAAAAAAGAATCAATAAGAGCACCTCTGTGATTGCTGCTGCAAGCGACATCATTTCAATTAGTGCTTCAGACGAATGCAATCTTTCCTTTGGGGCTGTCACCTGTTAATTTCATTGGAACCTGATGTATTGCCGTTTTCCGTGGGTGCATCAGCTCCTGCGGTGGGAAAAAGAGAGCAATGGGCCTTCATCTGGGTTGCTCTAAAGATAGGCAGGCGTGGATCTGTACAGGTGTGAATATATATGAAGGGAAGGGAAGGGAAGGGAAGGGAAGGGAAGGGAAGGGAAGGGAAGGGAAGGGAAGGGAAGGGAAGGGAATGGAATGGAGTGGAATGGAATGGAACGGAATGGGACGGAATGGAATGGAATGGAATGGAATGGAATGGAATGGAATGGAATGGAATGGAATGGAATGGCTGTGGTTTGCCAGCAGCCTGCAGAGCTGGCAGTGGAGTCGGACAGCGATGAGGCTGAGGAAGAGCATGGGCCAGTCCTGGAGTCTGGGGAAGGCCCGGATGAGGGCTCTGCGTCGGAGGCAGAGATGGGACCAGGGCCATTGGAGAGTGATGTGCGGACTCTGGAGCCTCCAGAGACTGAAAGGAGTGAGGCAGAGGAAGAGGAGGAGCCTGTTCCTAGTGCACGCATGAGAAGAGCTGCCAGAAGGCAAGAGCAGCTCAAGCAAAAAGGACGACTCAGGAGTAAGGCCAAGAGATGATTGGCCCCTCCCATAAGGCTTAAAAGACCAGCAACGGCTCTTAGCCTCTTTGTCGGAAAACAATATTGATAGTATTGCTGGACTTACCTCTTGTCGACGTTTTCTGCTTTTGAACTTTTGCCAAGAGAAGCCTTTGGCAGTTTGCCTAATTATACCCAGGTTGGTGATTAGACTGAAGAATTTGTCTTATGAAGAGTTTGTTTTAATTTAGTTTGGACTCCGCTGAGAATGAGTTAATTCTCAGCTGTTCTAATAAAGTCTGTTTGTTTTGGAACTGTTTGCGTCGATTACTACCTACTTGGGCCTGGGTCACAACAGGAATAGAATAGAATAGAATAGAATAGAATAGAATAGAATAGAATAGAATAGAATAGAATAGAATAGAATAGAATAGAATAGAATAGAATAGAATAGAATAGAATAGAATAGAATAGAATAGAATAATAAAATACAGAATGGAATGGAACGGAATGGATCAAAACAGAAAGAATGGCATGACATGGCATGACATGGTATGGCATGGGATGGGATGGGATGGGATGGGATGGGATGGGATGGGATGGGATGGGATGGGATGGGATGGGATAGGGTAGGGTAGGGTAGGGTAGGGTAGGGTAGAGTAGGGTAGGGTAGGGTAGGATAGGATTTATTTATTTATTTATTTATTATATTCAATTTATATCCCGCCCTTCTCCAAGTGGACTCAGGGCGGTGCACAGCCAGAACTAAAACACATATCAATACAAAATTTAAAATTATTAAAAGAATTAAATAACTGTGGCCCAAAAATTTAAAACATTGGAAACTAAAACCCCTTTGACAATTTAAAAAGCTAAAAAATTAAAAAAAGGATAGGATAAAAAAATATAGAATGGAATGGAATGGAATGAAATAGAATAGACTAGACTAGACTAGACTAGACTAGACTAGAATAGAATAGAATAGAATAGAATAGAATAGAATAGAATAGAATAGAATAGAATAGAATAGAATAGAATAGAATAGAATAGAATAGAATAGAATAGAATAGAATAGAAGGAATCTTGGAGGTCTTCTAGTCCAAACCCCAATCAAAAAAGTAAACAATGCCCCAATCAAAGAATGGTTAATTCAGATGTAAGCAACTCCCACCAACATCGACAGGAGAAGCCACTGTATATATAAACAGAAAGCAACAAACCCCCCCCCCTCCCAAAAAAAATCTAGCGCTGATGATGCTACCTAGTTGGGTCATGAAACATCTGTCAGAAAACCACCAAGCTCAGAAAGCAGGACCCATATAGCTTCAGATTGTATCCTGCAGTCATTCAATATGGATGGTTCCACCTTTTTCATGTTGAAGTTGTTACTATCCTTACACTAGAATCTATGGTCTCTGTGGATGAATACCTGTGTGCCAAAATGTCTATGGAGATTCTCAGTCATCCAGGTCATGGTTGTCCCAAAGGTGCTTTTTCAGGAGGCAACTGGACTTCCTTGTTTTTCTTTGAAGACGTTTCGCTTCTCATCCAAGATGCTTCTTCAGCTCTGACTGGATGGTGGGAAATGGAAGGATTGATACTCCTTGCAGACAGCTGGTCATTTGCATCCTTTTAGAGAGTCGTTGTGTGCCAAACTCTACAAGATGGCAATATTGTGGTGCCACCATTGCCTCTTAGACAATGCACCATCACTTGGTAGCATTTGATCCTCTCACGCATACCCATAGATACCATTGCTTGAGTAATGTTCCAAGAACCACACATTAAAAAAAAATAATCAGCTAGACTAGACTAAATCTTCTTTAAATTAAAATGCAACAGCAATTACATTCACAACAGTTAGGTATCCAAGTCAAGGTGCTGCTTGGGTCCAGGGTACTTGAAAGGCCATCTTTTCCCAATAATATCACTCTTTCCTACAACTTTTGAAGGCAACTTCTGTTCCACTGGTTGATTGCTCTCACTGTCAGAAAATTTCTCCTTATTTCCAGGTTGAATCTCTCCTTGGTCAGTTTCCATCCATTATTCCTTGTCTGGTCTTCGGGTTCTTTGGAGAATAGGTTGACCCCCTTCCTCCTCTCTGGGGCAGCCCCTCAAATATTGGAACACTGCTATTATGTCTCCCCTAGTCCTTCTCTTCACTAGACCAGCCATGCCCAGTTCCTGCAACTGTTCTTCATATGTTTTAGTTTCCAGGCCTTTGATCATTTTAGATAGCTTCAGATTAACAGAGTTGGAAGGAACCTTGTAGGTCATCTAGTCCAACCCCCCACCTAAGCAGGAGACCAGGCACCATTTCTGACAGATGGGAGTCCAGTCTCTTCTTGAAAGCCTCCAGTCATGAAGCTCCCACAACTTCCGAAGGCAACATCTGTTCCATCAGTTGATTGTTTTCACTGTCAAAAAAATTCTCCTTATTTCCAGGTTGAATCTCTCCTTGTTCAGTTTCCATCCATTATTCCTTGTCTAGCCTGATTTTCCCACTGCTGGAATATCTTCTCCTAGAAAATAATTTTTAAAAAAATGTTCAGCACATATGCGCAAAAAAGGCATGCAGGTGTTTCTCCAGCTTTTGTGTCATTCATGGCAAAACATTTTGTCAGCTTTTTGCTGACAAAGATTTTGTCCTATCGAGGTCCACTCGGCTCATTCTGCTGAGTCACTTCCGACAGCACCAGAGCCTCTATCTATTTGCCTTCCAGCTGGGTTTATTTTTATTTATTTATTTTTTTTATTGAAAGCAGAAGAAAGCAATAAAAAATCCCGAGGAAACAAAATAATCAACCAGCCTCAAAATTATTTCTGGGGAAAGAAAAACAAAAGTTGACACCAAAGTATTCTTGGAGCAATCCCAGTTAGTTTATCGACATCCGTGCTTGTCCCAGTTCTCCTCTGCGGTTGTGTTGGGTCTTCTTTTGCTGTGTGTTTTTGTGTGATTGTTCTCCTTGCGAAGACTTCATCAATTATCCTGTCCACACATTCCCAGGTTGGGCAAGAAGCCTCTTTTGTGTCTTGTGACATTTTGCGATAAGCGCATTAGAAGGACTAGAAGGATTAAAATATGCAAATGCCTCAAGAAAGTTCTCCCTGCTACAAGATGAGTCTTTCAGCCCTTAACTCGGCCAATTAAAAAAAAAAAAAAACACAGTTTGTCAGGGTTCCAACCGATGCCCTAATAAAAGCAGGAACTTTGAGCCAGTTTTCAAGAAATATCCAGTGGTTTATTAGGAGAGCTCTGTCAGCCTGGACTACTGCAACGCTCTCTACATGGGGCTCCCCTTGAGGAGCACCCGGAGGCTCCAACTGGCGCAGAGTGCGGCCGCGCGGGTGGTAATGGGAGCAACATGGCGCTCCCGTGTGACACCTCTCCTGCGCGAGCTGCACTGGCTCCCGGTGGTCTTCCAGGTGCGCTTCAAGGTTCTGGTTACCACCTTTAGAGCGCTCCATAGCTTAGGGCCTAGTTATTTACGGGACCACCTACTGCCACAAGCAGCCTCCCACTGGCCAGTATGCTCTCATAGAGAGGGCCTCCTCCGGGTGCCGTCAGCTAAACAATGTCGACTGGCGGCCCCCAGGAGGAGAGCCTTCTCTGTGGGGGCACCTACTA
Organism: Pantherophis vulpinus; assembly: GCA_037215915.1. Classification (NCBI taxonomy): domain Eukaryota; kingdom Metazoa; phylum Chordata; class Lepidosauria; order Squamata; family Colubridae; genus Pantherophis; species Pantherophis vulpinus. The sequence continues at coordinate 222,948,540 of JAXLNS010000003.1, forward strand.
TCTGGAATGAGCTCCCCCCGGAGATACGGAGGATCCCAGATTTACACACCTTGCGCCGTGCTCTTAAGATTCTTCTATTGCAGCAAGCCGGCCTGGCCTAATTTTCTCCCCTGTTTTAAAATTCTTTTAATTCGAAATTTTAATCTGTTTTAAATTATTGGGATTTTTAATTGTCTCGGGCTAAATTATTTAATCGGGTTTTAATTATGTTTTTTAACTTTTGTATCTATGTATTTTATTTTGTGCCTGTTCACTGCCCTGAGTCCTTTGGGAGTAGGGCGGTATATAAATCTAATAAAAGAAAGAAAGAAAGAAAGCACGGACCTAGTGATGCCATCTCTGACCCCACTCAGTTCGCGCCTTGCCTCTGACCCTGCTTCCCCCTCCCCCCCAAGGTGTGTCATCAGTCACATTCCCCAACGAAGCAATTTCGCGAGTCGTAGGAGTCACTCCCCCCCCGGCCGTTACTGGTTTCTGCGGAGATGGCCTTGACTTTGGCCGGCTAGGATATGCGTTGTTTTGATTGAGGTGCAAATTTCTCAATGCAGCTGTGAGGCTTGATTCTCCATCCCCCTGCCTAGGGCAACTCGGGACCAGGTTAGGGAAGCTTCGTGAGTTGACATTCGGCTTCCCTCACTTCCCAAAGGCAACCTGTGCAAAGCAAAAGCAGTTTGAGTGCAGGTATAAATTTTAGGGTTGTGATTCCCGCTCCCCAGGCTTTGTCGGGTTCCTTTCATGGAATTTAGCTATGAAGTGATCAGTTTGGATGTTTCTGCTCTTTACCCAGAATGCCTCTGATAGACGGTACACAGTTCTATTGGAATCAAAAGTGCCTTACCTTAGAACAGTGTTTCTCAACCTTGGAAGCTTGAAGATGGGTGGACTTCAACTCCCAGAATCCCCCAGCCAGCGCTGGGGCTGCTGGCTGGGGGATTCTGGGAGTTGAAGTCCACCCATCTTCAAGCTACCAAGGTTGAGAAACACTGTTCTAAGGTAAGGCACTTAGAAGGTGCAGACCAGGTGAGTAGAAAAGAAAGAAACTTGGGTCTTGTACAGAATTACGTTACGAAGACGTTAGCAGCTTAGATTCTCCAATGAAGGAAGTAGAAAATGCTTACATTTGTTGACCTTGCCCACGTGTTAAGATTGGCTCCTGAGATGAAATTTAGGAACCACCAGAAAGAAGGCACAAAAATGTGGCCTCAAATCACTTGGGTTTGATCAAATGTGTGCCTTGAACAGAATAAGAGAGTTGCAAGGGACCTTGGAGGTCTTCAAATCCCTACTCAAGTGGGAGACTCTACATCATGTCCGACAATGGCTACCCAGTCTTTTCTTGAAAACCTCCAATGTTGGAGCCAGGGGTGGGTTCTACTTACCTTTACTTTGCAACGGGGCCCCGCGCGCACACTCGCTTCACTCGTGCGCGCGCACGCTCTTCTGCGCAAGAAGATGACGTCAGGGTCAGTGGGCGGAGCCTCCCGCAGGTTTTACTACCGGTTCTATAGAACTGGGGGCAACCTACGACTGGTTGGAGCACCCAAAACTTCTGGAGGCATGTCGCTTCAGTTCACTGTTAAGAAATTTCTCCTTAGTTCTAGGTTGTTTCTCTCCTTGGTGAGTTTTCAACCATTGCTTCTTGTCCTGCCTTCAGGACAGTGGTGAAATCCAAATTGCTTTACTACAGGTTCTGTGGGCGTGGCTTGGTGGGCATGGTGTGGTGTGGCTTGGTGGGCATGGCAGGGGAAGGATACTGCAAAATCTCCATTCCCACCCCACTTCAGGGGAAGGACACTGCAAAATCTCCATTCCCACCCCACTCTGGGGCCAGCCAGAGGTGGTATTTGCCAGTTCTCCGAACTGCTCAAAATTTCCACTACCGGTTCTCCAGAACCTGTCAGAACCTGCTGGATTTCACCCCTGCTTCAGGTGCTCAGGAGAATAGCTTGACTCTCTCTTCTTTGTGGCAACCCCTGAAATATTGGAAGACTGCTATGATGTCACCCCTAGTCCTTCTTTTCATCAAACTAAGGTAAAGTTTCCACCACACATGCATGCTAGTTGTTTCAGGCTCTAGGGGATGGTGCTCATCTCAGTTTCTAAGCTGAAGAACCAGTGCTGTCCAAAGACGTCTCCGTGGTCATGTGGCCGGCATGACTCAACGCCAAAGGCGCATGGAGCGCTCTTACCTTCCCACCAAAGATGGCCCCTATTTTTCTACTTGCATTTTTTTATGTGCTTTCGAACTGCTAGGTTGGCAGAAGCTGGGACAAGTAACGGGAGCTCACCCCGTTACGCGGCATTAGGGATTCAACCCGCTGAACTGCCAACCTTCTGATTGACAAGCTCAGCATCTTAGCCACTGAGCCACCACGTCCCTTCATCAAACTGGACATACCCAATTCCAGCAACCGTTCTTCCTATGCTTTAGCCTCCAGTACCCTAATCATCTTTGTTGCTCTTCTCTGCACTCTTTCTAGAGTCTCAACATCTTTTTTCTACATCGTGGCAACCAAAAATGGATGCAATATTCCAAGTGTAGCCTTACCAAGGCATTATAAAATGGTATTAAAACTTCACATGATCTTGAATTTAGGATGGTCCTTCTGAAAGGACTTTCACACTTGTGTCAGCAGGAAGGAATCGTGATTTACAATCCTATTAAAGATTGCTTGGGGAGCATGCTCATAATTTCGTGGCAACCAACACTGGATGGAGTATTCCAAGTGTGGTCTTACTAAGGCTTTGTAAAGTGGTAGTAACACTTCATGTGATTTTTGATTCTATCCCTCTGTGAATGCAGCGTAGGATTGTGTGTTGGCTTTTTGGGCTGCCACCACACACTCTTACAATCTTTAACACAACTTTCATTCATGTCAATGAGATAGGCTTTGGAGCCTGATTGCAAATAGACTCTTATTTATTGCAAAGAGGAAGGCAGTAATATTCATATTTTGTAAATATGAAACCATAATGCTAGTCACCGTACTCCTTCAATAGCTCCTTACTCTTTTTTTCCCCACTCATTACTAGAGATAAAATTTATAGAATTTGAAATAAATGGCAGTAATAAACATAATTATTACAGAGGCCCGAGAGAAAATTAATAGCTTTCCATATATTATTCCGGTTTGTATTCAGAGAGGGTCATCAACAGAAACTTCCTCCATAGCCTTCGCTTCTGCTGTGTAGAGCAAAAACAAACAACATTTTACCTCTTAATTTTTAATTGGGCCTTGAAGCCAAGCACGTGATCTGGACCTGCCTTTGTTGAGAAACGGGAAAAGGAAATAAAACCTGACTAATTATTTAGAGATAAATACCTAGCTATAAGAAACACAAGAGTACCGTTTGGGGACCATCAGAACACTCAAGTAGCTCTTCAGCCTGTCCTAAAGGCCAAGAACCTGGTGGGTTCTTACGTTGAGTAAAAGGCATCTTGACCACCTGGACAAATGGAGGAGGATGAAGAGATGCTGGTCATTAAACTTACCTCTGCTTTGACTGGCCCCTTGAGAGCTGGGGGCGCAGTGGTTAGAATGCCGTATTGCAGGCTGACTCTGCCCGGATGTCAGCACTTCAAGCTGCATTTACTCTAGTGCTGACATAAGAAGGAGAGGCGGAGGCGTCTGGAAAGGGACGTTTGATTTTTCATGTACTTATTTTCCCTGGAGATAATATCCCCTAGGAGATGGGATGGGAGTGGGAAATTCCTTTGAGCTGGAGCAGTAGAGTAGGGGTAGAATGACTTGGAAGATGGCCAATGAGTTCAGGGGAGTGGGGAACGGAAAGGGAGGGTTTTGGGTCTGGAAGTCAGTGTTGGCTTCGATGGAGTTGGATTTTAGAATGTTGTGCTTAATAAATAGGAGTTTTCTTTCAAAGACTTTGTTTGAAATGCAATTTATTTGAGATGACCTCAAAACCTGACACCGGGAGTTCGATCCTGACTGGCTCAAGGTTGACTCAGCTTTCCATCCTTCCGAGGTGGGTAAAATGAGGACCCAAATTGCTGGAAGCAAGAGGCGGACTCTGTAAACCACATAGAGAGGGCTGTAAAGGACTGTGAAGTGGTATATAAGTCTAAGTGTTATTGCTATTTCCCTCCTTCCTTCTGTCAGCATTCCAGAAGAACCCAACTCCAATTAAAAACTCCAAGACAGGCATCATCTCAAATCTTCCATTTATTAGAGTAGCTATACTGCCACATCTGGGAAAACTCGAATCTGAGAGTTCCAGGTTTTCCCTCAGTAAATCAAAACCCCAAATCCAGCCCCTGCACCCATCTGTCCGTCACATGGCCCAATCACCATCTGTCCCAACTTGAGACACCACTGCAACCACTCCTCCTCCAGATGCAGGAACACCATGACTTTGACCGAAAAGAAGAATGCTATTATCTCTAACTACCATCCTTCTACTAAATCCCACTCCTACTTTCCCAAGCACAAGAAGGTGGCAGGGCGAAAGCTTCCAGTGTTAATATGGCTTCCAAAGCTGACACCTTTCTTCCTTCTATCCTTCCTTCTGTGAAGCTTCCGAAAGATGCCCTAATTAATTCATGAGCCATGAGCCGAACTTCAAAAGAAATACAGTCATTTATTAGGAGCACCATTTTGGCAATATTCGAATGCAGTCATACTAAACCCACGCATTATGTTCCCCTTTGACTCCAGATTTATGTTCCCCTCCTCCCTGCCCTGTCACCCCCTCCAGGCCCTCATAATCACATTCTCCAATTAACCACTTTGGCTGGCTGTGAAACCCAACACCCTCCTACTGATTGCGGTAAGAAAGCATGTATGGAATGTAGCTTCAGTTAGGGAAATCAATCAGCTCTATCAGTTCTCCCTCCCTCCTGCTCATGACAACTTGAAAACTTTGCAAGTTGACACCCTCCTTCCTTCCTTCCTTCCTTCCTTCCTTCCTTCCTTCCTTCCTTCCTTCCTTCCTTCCTTCCTTCCTTCCTTCCTTCCTGCCTTCCTTCCTGCCTTCCTGCCTTCCTTCCTGCCTTCCTTCCACCCACCCACCCACCCATGGTGTACAGTTGTTAGAATGCAGAATTATAATAAATTAGGATTTACTATATAGTTTTAAAGTGGAAGATTGTTTTGAAATGTTATATTAATATGTAGATATATGTATAGGGGAGGAAAAAGGGCAGATTATTACTAAATTGGGAGTCATAACAATATTACTGTGCTAAATGAGAAGTTATTATACAATGTTATAGTAGAATGTTATTTTGAAATGTATGGTAAAAGAGGGAAGTAATAATATTAATAATATTATTAGAAAGTAAGGGTCAGTATTTGGAGGAGGGAGTAAGGGGATGGTAAAATATTATATAATCTGTTATGAATTAGGTTTTTATTTTGAAGAAGTCACAGGGGGGACGGGTGGTGAGGGGGGGTTAGGGAGGAGGGGGGGAGAAAAAAGGGGGAAAAATTTGTATTTGAAAACTTTTTCAATAAAAAAATAAAACTTTGCAAGTTGACACCTTCCTTCCTTCCTTCCTTCCTTCCTTCCTTCCTTCCTTCCTTCCTTCCTTCCTTCCTTCCTTCCTTCCTTCCTTCCTTCCTTCTACCCACCCACCCACCCACCCATGGTGTACAGTGGTTAGAATGCAGAATTGCAGGTTGACTCTGCCCACTGCCAGCAGTTTGATCCTGACTGGTTCAAGGTTGACTCAGCCTTCCATCCTTTTGAGGTTGGTAAAATGAGGACCCGGATTATTGGGGGCAAGAGGCTGACTCTATAAACTGCTTAGAGAATGTTGGAATAACTAGATATAACCTGACAACTGTTAAGTCGGGTGAACGGATTATAGCTCCAGCTTCTCCTGGGGCAGATGTTCAAAGTATGGAGTAAGGCCACACCTGGAACACTGCATCCAGTTTTGGTCACTATGTTACAAAAAAGGATGTTGAGACTTTGGGAAAAGTGCAAAGAAGAGCAACTAAGACGATGAAGAGCCTGGAGACTAAAACATATGAAGAACGGTTGCAGGATTTGAGTATGGCTAGTCCGGAGAAAAGAAGGACTGGGGGGGACACATGATAACAGTTTTCCAGTATTTGAGGGGTGTCAACTTATTTTCCAAAGCACTAGAAGGCAGGACAAGGAACAACAGATGGAAACTAATCAAGGAGAGAAGCAACCTGGGAGTAACTCCTGCTCCTCCTTTTCCTCCAACCCCAGTCCCTTATGAACTGATGATGTTCCCTAGTTGGGTCATAAAATCTCTGCAAGAGAACCACTAAGTTCAGAGAACATTAAGGATCCCATAGCCCTTTTCCACCTCCTCCTCCTCCTCCTCCTCTCCACCAACCTCACTCTCTTCTAGCTCTGATGATGCTACCTAGTTGGATCATGAAACGTCTGCAAGAAAACCACCAAACTCAGAGAGCACCAAGATCCCCACAGTTGTCCTCATCCTCCTCCTCCCCCTCCTTCTCCTCTCCACAAGCCCCGGTCCCTTCCTCTACTGATGATGTTCCCTAGTTGGGTCATGAAACATCTACAAGGGAACCACCAAGCTGAGAGAGCACCAAGGACTCTACAGTTCAGCCCTGAGCTGCAAATATTCTCTTCTACGGGAAACGTCAAGTGGGCATCTCTGCAAATTAAACCTCCCACACTCCACTTCTTGATAATAGGCAGGTGATTCATTGCGAAGGAATGCTGTTTGCATTCTTGAAAGCTCTGGGAGGAATAACTTTGCTTTTGCAATAGATCTGGCAGCTTTCTTTCTTCCCGAGATGATGATGATGACGGAGCAGAGAGAAGCTTTCAGTTCTGAAGAGCAGAAAGGTGGGAAGTGGAAGGAACTATCAACGGAGGCACCCGTGGCAACAGTGGCAAGGTTTTTACGGGGAGGCGACGCTGGAGTGGAAGAGACACAAAACCCTATAGAAAAGCCACCTAGAATAAAGGATGAATTGGGTGGGTGGGAAAGGACGGAGGGTGGAGCTGTAAAATAGGGCCAGTAGACATGTTGGGGATGAAGAAGGTAGAAAGAAGAACATTTTGGAAGGGACCTTGGAGGTCTTCTAGTCCAAGCAGGAGAGTGCCAACCTTCCGACTGATGAACTCAACCAAGCAAGCATGATCGAGACGATCCAATCTCTGAATGCCAAACTTTATTGAGTACATCATTTCGGCACTGATTAGGGCAAAACCAGATCTAGGGAATTCCCACAGAAACCCACATAATTAAAGCATTGAATTTTCCCTCCCCCTATTCGTGCAGGTCACATTGTCCAATTGAGCCTCATTATATCGTTATGAGAAAAGTCTTTAGCTTTGGCAAATGCCTGCTGAAGTGTCCTTGGCTCTCACGCTTGTCTTCTTGATGTCTGGAGCCTACATTTCATCCTCCCCTCCCTTCCCCTTGGGTGTGTTGGCAAGCTGGGAAGCGATAATGCACTTCGAACCTTCACAGAGAATTTATGCCATTTTAGACCAATGGTCATCCAATCTCTTCTTAAAAATCTCCAATGATGGAGCCTCACAATTCATTCCACTGATTAATCGTTCTCACTGTTAGGAAATTTCTCCTCAATTCTAGGTTGGATCTCACTTTAATGATATTCCACCCGTTACTTCTTGTCCTGCCCTAAGATGCTTTGGAGAATAGGTGTACTATCCTTCTCTCTCTCTCTTTCTCTCTCTCTCACACACACACGTGATATGGTGGGTTTATTAATATTCCCCCACAACTCCTTTCCCCAAAAACTCAGAACTGTTCCAATTAAGTCCAGTCACAAGTCGTCCAATGCTGGTCCACAGAGCAGTAGCAATAGCACTTAGACTTATATACTGCTTTACACTGCTTTACAGCCCTCTCTAAGTGGTTTACAGAGTCAGCCTCTTGCCCCCAACAATCTGGCTCCTCATTTTACACACCTCGGAAGGACGGGAGGCTGAGTCAACCTTGAGCTGGTCAAGATTGAACTCCAGGCAGTGGGCAGAGTTAGCCTGCATTCTAACCATCGTACACGATGGAGGAAGGGAGAGAGGGAAGGAGAGAGGGAGGGAGGGAGGGAGGGAGGGAGGCAGGGAGGAAGGAAGGAAGGAAGGAAGGAAGGAAGGAAGGAAGGAAGGAAGGAAGGAAGGAAGGAAGGACAATAGCAATAGCAATAGCACTTAGACTTATATACTGCTCCACAGTGCTTTCCAGCCCTCTCTAAGCGGTTTACAGAGTCAGCTTCTTGCCCCAACAATCTGGGTCCTCATTTTATGCACCTCGGAAGGATGGGAGGCTGAGTCAACCTTGAGCTGGTCAAGATTGAACTCCAGGCAGTGGGCAGAGTAAGCCTGCATTCTAACCAGCATGCACCATGGAGGGAGGGAGGGAGGGAGGGAAGGAGGGAGGGAGGGAGGGAGGGAGGGAGGAAGGGAGGAAGGAAGGAAGGAAGGAAGGAAGGAAGGAAGGAAGGAAGGAAGGAAGGAAGGAAGGAAGGAAGGAAGGAAGGAAGGAAGGAAGGACAATAGCAATAGCAATAGCACTTAGACTTATATACCACTTCATAGTGCTTTCCAGCCCTCTCTAAGCGGTTTACAGAGTCAGCGTATTGCCCCCAACAATCTGGGTCCTCATTTTACCAACCTCAGAAGGATGGAAGGCTGAGTCAACCTTGAGCCAGTGAGGATCGAACTGCAGGCAGCTGACAGTCAGCAGAAGTAGCCTGTAAATACTGCATTCTAATGGCTAATGAATCCACTTGAAGGCACTTGAAAGCTTCCCAACCTAAATAAACCCACCAGGCAAAATTAAATCCACAATACCAAGAAAAGTCCACGAGGCAAGAAAAGTCCGCAGTTCACAAGGCACGATCCAAGTCAAGGTGTGGTGTCAATCCAAAACAAGGCAAGAATCATAATGACCAGAAACCACACAGCTAGGAAACGAACACCTTGTTCCCAGCATCGCTTCCCTCTGTCTGCTGTGCTAAATAGCCAGCTTCTGCTACAGCCCATCAAGAAGGGCTAAGCTGCCTCCTCACTAGTGATTTGGCTGACCTTCTCTGCTCCTGCCTTTTCTCTGCCCTACCTGTTCTAGAATGTGCAGAAATGAATCAACTAACATTTGAAATTAAAGGAAAGGAAGACACTGAATATTTTGAGGTATGGGATCTGTTCTATCGATGGTTGGATGGGAGAAACAGGAGTTAGAACTTCGAAAATTACAAGAGAAAGATTAATTTTACTATTAGGGTTGTTTAGCTTACTAATTTTGATGAATTTTGATTGGCATTAATAATTAACAGGTATTAATATTATGAAGGAAAAGCACTGTTACTATGAGATTACTGTTGGAGAATGCTATTATTGTTACTGTGTTGAATGTTACTCAAAAGAATTGTAACCGGATAACACACAGTTTCTATGGATTTTAAACATGTTGCTCTTTTTATTTATATTAATAAAAAAAAAAATAAAGGAAAAAAAAAAGAACTGCTAGGCTGCCTCCTCATGAGTAATTTGGCTGACCTTCTCTCTGTCAGGTTTCGATGCTATCTCAAAATAAATGAACTTCCAAACTGCCGATCTTTAAGGAAATTTTCTCTTTATTCGAGCACAGCAATCTGATCCTGACTCTTTTCGCGGTCAGTACTGACCTTTGCCCCCCAATCCCTCCCTTTCCGATCCCCAGTTCTCTGCTTCTCATTGGCTATCTTCCAAGTCACTTTCCTGATTCCTTCTTCGTCAGATCACAGGAATGTCTCCCCCCTCCCCATCTCCGAGGAGACCGAACCTTCAAAGGGATTTAGCAGGCAAAAGTTCAGGCTTCTCCTCCCTTTTCTATGTCAGTGCTGGGACGCTGACACTCTCCTTCTGCCTTTTCTCTGCCCTACCTGTTCTTGGATCAGGTGCAGAAGGCAGTTCCTCTTCCTCATCACTGACCAGCTGCAGCTGCATGCTCTCCCCACCTGAAGCTTCTGAGCTGTCCTGCTGCATTTGTGCTTCAGCCAAATCCCTCTCAGACAGCTGCTTGACTGACTCCCCTCCAGACATGCCTGGAAATGGTTCATCTTCCTCCAAGGTGACATCTGGAGAGATAACTTGGGAAGCATTTAGGGGAGTCATCACAATAAGTCAACCCCCCTCTTTCCTGTAACTGCCCTTCAAGTATTGAAAACTAAACATCTATCTGCTGAGCTAAACATGAACTATGCTGAGCTAGTTGATCGAAAGGTTGGCAATTCAGCGGTTCGAATCCCTAGTGCCACGTAACGGGGTGAGCTCCCGTTACTTATCCCAGCTTCTGCCAAGCTAGCAGTTCGAAAGCACATAAAAAATGCAAGTAGAAAAATAGGGACCACCTTTGGTGGGAAGGGAACAGCGTTCTGTGCACCTTTGGTGTTGAGTCATGCCGGCCACATGACCACGGAGACGTCTTCGGACAGCGCTGGCTCTTCTGCTTTGAAACGGAGATGAGTACCCCGCCCCCCTAGAGTCAGGAACAACTAGCACATATGTGTGAGGGAAGCTTTACCTTTACTATTTGTACTTGGGGATCTTCAATACATCAACCCACTGACCCCTTTTTTTCAAGAGGCAACTGGACTTTCTTGTTTTTCTTTTGAAGACATTTCACCTCTCACCCAAGAAGCTTCTTCAGCTCTGACTCAATGGTGGGGAATGGAAGGATTGATACTCCTTGCAGACAGCTGGTCATTTGCATTCTTTTTAGAGAGTCTTGAGGCCACTTGGAGGTTTATCTGTGTCTCCAGGATCACCTGAGTAGTGCAAATGGTTTTGAGCCTTCTTGGAACTGTTCCACACCCATTTGCACTCCACACCAGTGGTGAAATCCAATTTTTTTTACTATCAGTTCTGTGGGTGTAGCTTGGTGGGTATGGTGTGGCTTGGTGGGCATGGCAGGGGAAGGATACTGCAAAAATCCCCATTCCCTCCCCACTCCTGGGGGAAGAATATTGCAAAATCTCCATTCCCTCCCACTCCTGGTGGAAGGATATTGCAAAATCCCCATTCCACCCCACTCCTGTGGAAAGAATATTGCAAAATCTCCATTCCCACCCCACTCCTGGGGGAAGGATATTGCAAAATCCCCATTCCCTCCCCACTCCTGGGGGGAAGGTATTGCAAAATCTCCATTCCCACCCCACTCTGGAGCCAGGCAGAGGTGGTATTTGCCGGTTCTCCGAACTACTCAAAATTTCCGCTACCGGTTCTCCAGGACCTGTTGGATTTCACCCCTGATCCACACCCATTTGCAACGCTCAGGTGAAATTCAAGGAAATTTAATTTATTTATTCACAGTTCTTTTATCCAATTTTACTTGAAGCGAAAGTTAAAATAAGGAAGGCAGCATCATGACCCCCATATAAAGTCGATATAATGTTCAAACAATTCATAGAAATATTTAGCAATTAATGTGCTTAGACGGTGCTACACGGACAACGGTTCGGTGGCAGCATTCAATAACTTTAATGTAGGCTGCCAAGAAGTCAGTTCTGAAATTAAAATATGTATCTTCCGTGTTCATTTTGAAATTGGATTTCTTCTCTTGATGATAAAAGTGCTTGATCTAGCAGGAAGGGCCAAGAATGGCTTTCATATTAGGAAAAAAAAAATAAACAATTTTATTCTAATTATGACCTGATGGCTACACTAGTAATAATCTCAGGCAAATGCACAATGATTAAATGAGGTTGATGGGCCATTTATCAATTCCTTTCTATTTTTATACATCTATCTGCTTCACTCAATTACAGTGGAATAGATGTTTCGGATAGATGTTTCAAAGGCTGAGTCGGATACATTACAGCCTCTCTGTGCAGTCACTTAGAGTTGGCACTGCCTTGATGACGCATAATCATTCATCAATCAATCAATCAATCAATCAATTTCACAGTAGATATTTTGAAAGGAAAATCAAGAATTTGGTTGTTTGAGCTGAGCTTATTTTGTTTTTTGTTTGTTTGTTTTGTTTCTGCAGACCTTTCATTACCCAACTAGGTAACATCATCAGTACTAGAAGGGAGTGGAGTTTGTGGACAGGAAGAGGAGGAAGGAAAGGAGGAGGAGGAAGCGGAGGAGGAGGAGGAGGAGGAGGAGGAGGAGGAAGAGAGGAGGAGGAGGAGGAGGAGGAAGAGAGGAGGAGGAGGAAGAGGAGGAGGAGGAGGAGGAGGAGGAGGAGGAGGAGGAGGAGGAGGAGGAGGAGGAGGAGGAGGAGGGAGTTATTCTTTGTCCAAACCTATAGACAGAATCTTGCCAGACTGAAACAGTCTACTATCTGTGTTTTATATAGTCTCTTGGAACTAATGAGGAGTAGCTGCCCCTCACCCTCTTTCTCTCACACACGATCTCTAGACTGAATTGTCTCCGATTCTTGTAGACTGCACCCCTTTCCTCCTGGGAATCCACCTCCTCATTAGATTCTATCACACTGGTTTCGCCATCTATCGAAAATCTTTAACCACTCTTCTACCTTTCCCCTTGCATGAAAGATTGGGGGACATTCTCCAGTGGCTGCTGATGTTGAGCAGAAGAGAAGGAAATAACCAATGAAGGAGAATATTGGTAGCTCAGGGTTGACCCAACTACGTAACATTGTTAGTTGCGCTAGAGATGTTACCTAGCTTGAGTAATGAAACACCTGCAAGAAAATAACCAGGCCCAGAGAGCACCAAAGACCTCACAGTCCCTCCTCCTCCTCTCTCCTTCCCTCCTCTCTTCCTCTTCCTCCTCCTCCTCTTCCTCTCCTCCTCCTCCTCCTCCTCCTCCTCCTCCTTCTCCCAAGCCCCATTCCCTCTCTAGCACTGATGAGGTTACCTAGTTGGGTAATGAGACATCGGTCAAGAAAACAACCAAACTCAGAGAGCACCAAGGACCTCACAGTCCCTCCTCCTCCTTCTCCTTCTCCTTCTCCTTCTCCTTCTCCTCCTCCTCCTCCTCCTCCTCCTCCTCCTCCTCCCAAGCCCCATTCCCTTCTAGCACTGATGAGGTTACCTAGTTGGGTAATGAGACATCGGTCAAGAAAACAACCAAGCTCAGAGAGCACCAAGGACCTCACAGTCCCTCCTCCTCCTTCTCCTCCTCCTCCTCCTCTTCCTCTTCCTCCTCCTCCCTTCCTCCTCCTCCTCCTCCTCCTCCTCTTCCTCCTCCTCCTCCTCCTCCTCCTCCTCCTCCTCCTCCTCCTCCTCCTCCTTCTCCCAAACCCCATTCCCTTCTAGCACTGATGAGGTTACCTAGTTGGGTAATGAGACATCGGTCAAGAAAACAACCAAGCTCAGAGAGCACCAAGGACCTCAGAGTCCCTCCTCCTCCTTCTCCTCCTCCTCTTCTCCTCTTCCTCCTCCTCCTCTTCCTCCTCCTCCTCCTTCTCCCAAGCCCCATTCCCTTCTAGCACTGATGAGGTTACCTAGTTGGGTAATGAGACATTGGTCAAGAAAACAACCAAGCTCAGAGAGCACCAAGGATCCTTCAGAAAGAAATAAAGTTAGGATAATCTATCAGTGTCTGACATTAACATGTCCTGCATGCTATAAATAAAGACCGTGGTATCTGCTAGGCTCATATCTGTGGTAAGATAATGGTCCACCACAGTGGTGGGTTTCAAATTTTTTTACTACTGGTTCTGTGGCTGTGGCTTGGTGGGCATGGCATGGCTTGGTGGGCGTGGCTTGGTGGGCGTGGCAGGGAAGGATACTGTAAAATCTCCATTCCCTCCCCAATCCAGGAGAAGGTTATTGCAAAATCCCCATTTCCTCCCAATCATCTGGGACTTGGGAGTCAGAGAATAGATGGGGGTGGGGCCAGTCAGAATTTTTACTACTGGTTCTCTGAACTACTCAAAATTTCCGCTACCAGTTCTCCAGAACTGGTCAGAACCGGCTGAAACCCATCTCTGGTCCGCCATTGTAGGCTCTCCTGCCTTTTCTATTGTTCTAAACAAAAGACACTCACGTCTGGAGTAGTTTTCCAGTTGCTTGCTTTACTGAAACGCCTAGAAGAAATAATTCCAACGAATCTGCCAGAATTACAAGATATACAAGTGGCCTAAGGCAACCTAGCAACAGTACATGATCAGAGGCATGCTTAATCAATCAGTAACCATAATCCCCAGTATACTACAGTACAGGAGAAATCGCATTTTATGCCAATATAGCTTTCTGCCAGCTCAAGGGCTGAAGATAACACTTTAATTCAAAGAAGTAGAGTCCAGAATCAACTTGTCTTCCATCCCTATGGCACAGTCAAGCACGAAAAAAATATCAGAATTTTTTTTTTCCCAAGAAGGGATAAACAGCCTCGAAGATAATATTTTATTGTCTCCGATTCAAAATAAATAAATAAATAAAACCCTTTCCATTCTTTATTTGCTATATAGGCAGTGAGAAGATCTTCTAAAATAGTAACAGTGAGAGGGATTTTGGAGTCCTAGTGGATAACCATTTAAATAGGAGCCAGCCGTGTGCAGCAGCTGCCAAAAAAGCCAACACAGTTCTGGGCTGCATCAAGAGAGGGATAGAATCAAGATCACGTGAAGTGTTAATACCACTTTATAATGTCTTGGTAAGGCCACACTTGGAATATGGCATTCAGTTTTGGTTGCCCACGATGTAGAAAAAAGATATTGAGACTCTAGAAAGAGTGCAGAGAAGAGCAACAGAGATGATTAGGGGACCGGAGGCTACAACATATAAAAAAACGGTTGCTGGAATTGGGTATGTCTTAATTAGAATTAGAATTAGAATTCTTTCCATTTTTATAGAATTAAATAACAAGGAAGACTCAGAATATTATTCAACCTGAGAAAACTGGTACCATTGGATAGAAAATAAAAATAGGAAATATAAATCTTCTCCTTTTTTAAATTTAAATTTTAAACACAAATTTTAATCTGTTTAATTATGGGGTATTTTAAAATGCAGCCTAAATTATTTAATTTGTTTTAATCTATTTTAAATTTTGTATCTCTGTGTTTTATCCTCTGGCTGTTCACCGCCCTGAGTCCTTCGGGAGAAGGGCGGTATAGAAATTTAATAAAATAAATAAAAAAATAAAAGATAAAATATAGATCAAACTAAGACATAAATTGTGTTTACATATATTTGGACCAAGAAGGAAAATCTGAGGAATATATGAATAGAGTTAAGATTCGTGTACTGTTGGAACGACATTGAATTGTACAACTCTCATGGACGTGTTTTTGTTACAGATGTATTTGTATTAGTATTTTAATATTTTAAATTTTAATAAAGGTTTTTTGAAAATTAAAAAAAAAAAAAAGAATTAGAATTCTTTATTGGCCAAGTATGATTAGACACACAAGGAATTTGTCTCCGGTGTATAAGCTCTCAGTGTACATACAACAATAGTGATAGATCATGTTCATAGTCGTAAAAATGCATTCATCGTAAAACATTAAATACAACACTTAGTGATACTCATGGATTTCGGTGGGTTTCAATTTAGTTTGCTACCGGTTCGCTTGTGTGCATGCGCGCTCGTGCACTCGATGAGAGGGCGGAGCCTCCCACCGCCACCACTACCGCTTCGTCCGATCCAGGGCAACCCAGTAGCAACCCAGTACTGTCATGAATACTAAACAAACAATCGACATAAATCATACCATGTTTTCCCAAAAATAAGGACCCTGTTTTATGGCCTTATTTTCGAGGAGGTCTTATTAATTTGGGGCGCACGGAGCAAGATGGGGGCTCCTCTTGCCATCTTACCACCCGATTTCCAGCTCTGTCTCCCTAACCCTAACCAGAGGAAATGGCGGGGACCAGCTGCGCATGCATTCAAATATTTTTGGGGAGGTCTCACTTTTCGGGGGGGGGGGGCTTATTTTAGTGCATGCACTCAAAAGCTCGATTGGGCTTATTTTCCAGAGAGGTCTTATTTTCAGGGAAACAGGGTACTAGGATGCTAAGTAAGCTATATAAATCGTAAGATACAAGCAATTAAGTTATAGTCGTGAGAAGATGAGGAGATAGGGAAGATGAGAATAATGATGGGAATACTGTCTTTCTAGATAGTTTGACAGCGTTGTGGGAATGAGTTGTTTAGCAGAATGATGGCATTCGGGAAAAAATGCCAACTGTCCTTGCGTCTAGTTGTTCTGGTGTGCAGTGCTCTATAGCGTCGTTTTGAGGGTAGGAGTTGAAACAGTTTATGTCCAGGATGCAAGGGAATCTGTAAATATTTTCACAGCCCTCTTTTTGACTTGTGCAGTATACAGGTCCTCCATGGAAGGCAGGTTGGTAGCCATTGTTTTTTCCACAGTTCTAATTATTCGTTGAAGTCTGTGTCTGTCTTGACTGTGTCTGTCTTGACTGTCTTGACTGGTCTTGACCTGGTCTTGACTGGTTTGGCAGTGCCAAACCTGACAGTTATAGAGGTGCAGATGACAAGCTCCATAATTCAATAATTATTTTAATAAAAAGAAGGTGACATGATAGCAGTCTTCCAATATCTCAGGGGCTGCCACAAAGAAGAGGGAGTCAACCTATTCCCCAAAAGCACCTGAAGGCAGGACAAGAAGCAACGGATGGAAACTAACCAAGGAGAGAATCAATCTAGAACTCAGGAGAAATTTCCCGACAGTGAGAACAATTCAGCAATGGAACAACTTGCCACCAGAAGTTGCAGATGCTCCATCACTGGAGCACTGGAGGCTTTTAAGAAGAGACCAGGCAGCCAGTTGTCTGAAATAGGATAGCGTCTCCTGCTTGAGCAGAGGGGTTGACTAGAAGACCTCCAAGATCCCTTCCAACTCTGTTATTCTGTATTCAGACTTCAAATTTAGCTCAGCGTTTCTGGGA
>JAXLNS010000003.1:222965541-223033655 GCA_037215915.1 Pantherophis vulpinus
CACTTTTTCTAGAGTCTCAACATCTTTTTTCTAGTGTGGTGACCAAAACTGGATGCAGTGTTTTAGGTGTGGCTTTAACTAAGGCTTTAGGTATTAGTATCTCACGTGATGTTGATTGAATCCCTAAGATTTCTTCTCACAGGCTGTATCCTTTTTATCCCCTTTCAGTTCCCTCACACCCCGAGTAGTATATTGATGGTACCAATTAATTCTGTGTGGAAAGATTGGATGAGGGGAGCTAGTGCAGCTACCTTGTTCAAAAGATAATGATGCCATGAAAAATGACAATGAAAATGAAAAAAACCTTCCAGAGGGAAGCTTTTTATTAAAGACAACAAGTTCCTCTTTTTTAAAAATAAAAAATAAAAAATCATCTGTCCAAACTAGGAAAAACCAATTATTTTTTATAGCAAAAATCATAACCATGGTGATTATGAAGAATATCAGACAAAAATAATGCTAAAATGTCATTTACTGTCATAGGTATGGTCTGGCATATCAATTAGAAGTTACCCCTTCCCTTCCTTTCCCTTTTCTTCCCTTCCCTTCCTTTCCCTTACCTTCCTTTCCCTTCCTTTCCCTTCCCTTTTCTTCCCTTCCCTTCCCTTTTCTTCCCTTCCCTTCCTTTTCCTTTCCCCTTTCCCCTTTCCTTCCCTTCCCTTTCCCCTTCCCTTCCCTTCCCTTCCTTTTCCTTTCCCCTTTCCTTTCCTTTCCCCTTCTCTTCCTTTCCTTTCCCTTCCCTTCCCTTCCCTTCTCTTCCTTTCTTTTTCTTTTTTCCTTTTCCTTTTCCTTTTCCCTTTCCCTTCCCTTCCCTTCCCTTTCCCTTTCCCGTCCCTTCCCTTCTCTTTCTTTCTTTTTCCCTTTCCTTTTCCTTTTCCTTTTCCCTTTCCTTTTCCTTTCCTTTTCCCTTCCCTTCCTTTTCCTTTCCCCTTTCCTTTCCCCTTCCCTTTCTTTCCTTTCCTTTCCTTTCCTTTCCTTTCCTTTCCTTTCCTTTCCTTTCCTTTCCTTTCCTTTCCTTTCCTTTCCTTTCCTTTCCTTCCCTTCCTTCCCTTCCTTCCCTTCCCTTCCCTTCCCTTCCCTTCTCTTTCTGTTTCTTCCCTTCCCTTTCCCCTTCCCTTCCCTTCAATACTTTTGGGCATATTTTTTTGTTTTAATTGCAAAGCACATTGCAAACTTTTGAAAAGTCTGGAGTTCAGCATTTCAGTCCCTCGTAGATATTTAGAAGTGGACCTTTACATATTTAGCTTAAGTTTTTGGTGGGATGAATTAGTCATCCGTTCCTAAGCATTAGATGGGGGCTACTGGCAAAGGAATGTGCGTCTTCTGTATGAGTCATTTCTTAATTAGGAAGACACCATCTTCAAGGAGCGATAGATCTGCTTTCCAATACGTTTATCCCCACACTTTCGATATTTCATTTTTACAAGGCGGCAGATGGAACCCTTTGCAATTTGACTGCGGCAGTGTCCTATCCACTCACCGGGAGGCTGAATCACCGTTATTTTGAGCAATGAATCCTTGAGATGGGGCCAGAATGACAAAGCAGGGAACCGTTATTTGTCAGCAGCAAAAGGACAGGATTTCTGCCTTCCATCCTAATCGAAGATTTGAAACCCAGCAGAGAAAAAGGACAGGTCATCGAAAGCCATCCCGACAAGTGGCTTTTTCCATTTTAAAAAAAAATAAATTGCATTCGGTTGGGCAATGCAAATGGCCATCAAATAGCAGCTTTCGGATGAACCTGCTGAGATTTTTCCCTCTTTCCTGAATCTGCTTCGTTCAACAAAAATTGCAACACGCTGCTCTTTTCGAGGCTCGAAAATGACCTCCGTTTGCCAAATGGACATGCTGTGACCAAGGTTATGTTGGCGGCCTAATGTGGTTGCTCTATCAACGAGGCCGTAAACAACGGAACCGGCAGAGACAATCGGTTTGCAAATTGTAGTGTAGAAAACTCTCTGTTGCGAATCTCGGATGGAGATGTAAGCAAAAGCTACAGCTTTTTACAGTTGCCCCCTCTGAACTCTGTCAGTAATGGAAATAACATCAATTGCAGCTTCCTGGCTTCTACAACCAGGGAACCAGGTGGTACCTTGTAGGATTTCACCCTGCCAGGAGTAATTGCAATGGCTTAGCCAGAGATGGCATTAAGCAACATGCTTTAGGACCCATACTCTTCGCTTCCAAACTTCTGGTCTCTTTACAACTACTATAAAGAAGATTTGAAGTTGGCTTGTTTAACTATCTTTTTCTGGTATTTTTCTTTTACTTGGCTCTTTATTGTTTTCCATACATTTTCCTTTTTCCTTCTTTCTTCTTTTTCTATATTGCTTTGCATTTACGTTTTAACAATCTTAAAAGTGTATCAAAAGAGAGCAAAGCTCACTCCTTCCAAGCACCGATGATGTTACCAAGTAGGGTCATGAAATGTCTGCAAGAAAACAACTAAGCTCAGAAAGCACCAAGGAGGATTTGTGAAAATCCTCCTCCTCCTCCTCCTCCTCCTCTTCACAAACCCCACTCCCTTCTAGCACTGATGATAATGATGAAGTTCATTAGTTGGGTAATGAAATGACTGCAAGAAAACAGCCAAGCTCAGAGAGCACCAAAGACCCCCACAGTTCTCCTCCTCCTCCTCCTCCTCCTCCTCCACCTCCCCTCCACAAACCCCACTCTCTTCTAGCATTGATGATATCACCTACTTGGGTCATGAAACATCTGCAAGAAAACCAGCAGCTCAGAGACCACCAAAGACCAACAGTTCTCCTCCTCCTCCTCCTCCTCCTCCTCTTCCTCCTCCTCCTCCTCCTCCTCCTCCTCCTCCTCCTCCTCCTCCTCCTCCTCCTCCTCCTCCTCCTCCCTCTCCTCCTCCTCTCCTCAAACTCCACTCCCTTCTAGCACTGATGATAATGATGAAGTTCATTAGTTGGATAATTAAATGACTGCAAGAAAACTGTCAAGTTCAGAGACCACCAAAACCCCACAGTTCTCCCCCGCCTCCTTCTCCTCCTCCTCTCCACAAACCCCACTCTCCTCTAGCATTGATGATATCACCTACTTGGGTCATGAAACATCTGCAAGAAAACCAGCAAGCTCAGAGACCACCAAAGACCCAACAGTTCTCTTCCTCCTCTTCCTCCTCCTCCTCCTCCTCCTCCTCCTCCTCCTTCTCCTCCTCCTCCTCTCCTCCTCCTCCTCCTCCTCCTCCTCCTCCTCCTCCTCCTCCTCCTCCCTCTCCTCCTCCTCTCCTCAAACTCCACTCCTCCTTCTAGCACTGATGATAATGATTAGTTGGGTCATGAAATGACTGCAAGAAAACAGCCAAGCTCAGAGAGCACCAAAGACCCCACAGTTCTCCTCCTCCTTCTCCTCCTCCTCCTCCTCCTCCTCCTCCTCCTCCTCCTCCTCCTCCTCCTCCCAAACTCCACTCTCTTCTAGCATTGATGATGTCACCTACTTGGGTCATGCAAGAAAACCACCAGCTCAGAGAGCACCAAAGACCCCACAGTCCTCCTCCTCCTCCTCCTCCTCCTCCTCCTCCTCCTCCTCCTCCTCCTCCTCCTCCTCCTCCTCCTCCTCCTCCTCCTCCTCCTCTTCACAAGCCCCACTCTCTTCTAGCATTCTAGCATAGTCCTTTCCAGCCTTAGGATGCTATGTTCTTCAGCCTATCAAGATCATTCTGAATGTCTTTTCTGTCTTCTTCGGAGCTATCCATCCTGCCCGTTTTGATGGCATCTCCAAATCCTCCCTAAAGCCGCCACTCATCTCAGAACACTCCAGAAAATGACCCTTCACATGGCTTGAGCGCAAGGAGAAAGCCTAGCTGAGAAGAAGAAGTCTTCTGACAGCTGTCAGATTGTGACAATCATTTTCCACTTCCTGGGATGGGCAGGAAGCATTTCACAAATTGTAATGATGGCCCCTGGTCTGCATAATTCACCGAGATGACAAGACAAATTGAGAATAGCCGTCTGCTGAGAACAAGATTTGGCAGCTTCTCTGGTTGGTTTTTCAGAATCTCCTCTGCCAAGTTGTACTGAAACAGCAGAATGGCGTTTATTTCATTTTGTTTTGCATCTTTTTAAAGATGTAGCCTTAAACCGGATGAGACAGCTTGAAAACAGGAGCGGGTATGTGTTGAAATCCGAAGACCGTTTGTCAGATTGCGGTTGTTCAAAAAAGAAAGAAACAGAGAGGGAGGCAACTTATGATAACTCTTGGCCGTATGAAGTTCACAACTTATTATATCATTGGACTTCCTAGCCACAATGATTTGCCTCAAACTTCCCTGACCTGACACTGACCTCGGTGTGCTGAACAGTTCATTACAGATGTTCCAGTCCAGGTTAATTGGGACACCATGTGGGAGAAGATGACCTACTTTGATTTCAAAAGCTGGCTCAAAAAGCTTGTACCCAGGGGTGAAATCCAGCAGGTTCTGACAGGTTCTGGAGAACCGGTAGTGGAAATTCTGAGCAGTTCAGAGAACCGGTAGTGGAAATTTTGAGTAGTTCTAAGAACCGGCAAATACCACCTCTGGCTGTCCCCAGAGTGGGCTGGGAATGGAGATTTTGCAATATCTTTTCCCCTGGAGTGGGGTGGGAATGGGGATTTTGCAATATCCTTCCCCTGGAGTAGGGTGGGAATGGAGATTTTGCAGTATCCTTCCTCTGCCACGCCCACCAAGCCACACCACGCCCACCAAGCCACGCCCACAGAACCGACAGTAAAAAAATTTGGATTTCACCACTGCTTGTACCTTAGATCAGTCACGGGTAGACAGATAATCATAGTTTCAGCTGGGAAGCATCCTAGACCAAACTAAGTCAAAAAAATACCATGAAATTCTTGGAAGCCGATATGTACCAAAACATATCGGCCATCAACAGGCACATAGAATGGAATGGAATGGAATGGAATGGAATGGAATAGAATAGAATAGAATAGAATAGAATAGAATAGAATAGAATAGAATAGAATAGAATAGAATAGAATAGAATAGAATAGAATAGAAAATATGGAACGGAACGGAACGGAACGGAACGGAACAGAACAGAACAGAACAGAACAGAACAGAACAGAACAGAACAGAACAGAACAGAATAGAATAATGGACTGGACTGGACTGGACTGGACTGGACTGGACTGGACTGGACTGGACTGGACTGGACTAGAACAGAACAGAACAGAACAGAACAGAACAGAATATTCTTTATTGGCCAAGTGTGATTGGACACACAAGGAATTTTTCTTTGGTGCATATGCTCTCAGTGTACATAAAAAGATAAGATATACTCGTCGAGAATCACAAGGCACAACACCCAGTGACCGTCATACAGTACAATAAGCAATCAAATCATACTAGGAAGCAATCAATATCAATACCAATCACAAGGATACAAGCAACAAAGGCAGGTTGGTAGCAATTGTTTTTTCAGCAGTTCACATTATCTTCTGAAGTTTCCCGAACTGGGGTGAACCAATAGAAACCCACCCCTACTGCAGGGAGGCCTACTAGACACAAAACGGAGCACAGGGGGAGTGCGCCCCCCCCCCCACGCAGCCCGTTTTTGTTCCCAGGGGGGTGCAGGAGGCTGAGTGCTGCCTGTCATACCCCCTGGCCACGCCCACCATGGCCACGCCCACCCAGCCGGTAGAGAACCAATTGTCAAATTATTTGAATCCCACCACTGAGCCCATCTCAACAACAACAACAAAAAATCATTTAAGCTTTCCCGTGGAGTGAATTTCATGGTCTGCTCAATCTAATAGGCTTGACATAATTGGCTAGCACTACCACTTATTTTCTCTTGCATGAAATTCTCTCAAGAAGTTAGAGGAAGGAGAAGGTGACAATCGGAGAGGACACTTTTAAAGGCAATAATGACGATACATCAGATAACTTTGGCCAGAACTTCGGTTTTACTTCTGCCTGGGATTAAGCCTCCCTGATTCGTTCATTCATTCATCCGCCTCAACTAATTCGTTACTGTGAATTAATTACTGTAACAAGTAATTAATTGACTTGATGCATTTCTCCCTCCCCCCAAAAAAATCACCTAATTAAGCCCTAATTTTTGCTAACATTTGGGACAGCAGCTATCTTGAAGGGTCATTAAATGCCCATCCATAAATTAACAATTTGCAATACATCTCAAATTCATTCTTTCTTTCTTTCTTTCTTTCTTTCTTTCTTTCTTTCTTTCTTTCTTTCCTTCTTTCTTTCTTTTTCTTTTTTGGCCCAAATAACCACATGGATGTGTCCAGGTGATCAAGTCAAAAGAGACTTCATATATCACCAACATGGTCTGCAATATAAAAAGAAAAAAAAAATGCAGTGATGATGCAGAAACGCACTCAGTGGTGGGTTTCAAAAGTTTTTACTACCGGTTCTGTGGGTGTGGCTTGGTGGGTGTGGCTTGGTGGGTGTGGCTTGGTGGGCATGGCAGGGGAAGGATACTGTAAAATCTCCATTCCCACCCAACTCCAGGGGAAGGATACTGTAAAATCTCCATTCCCACCTCAATCCAGGGGAAGGATACTGTAAAATCTCCATTCCCACCCCAATCCAGGGGAAGGATACTGTAAAATCTCCATTTCCTCCCCATTCCAGGGGAAGGATACTGTAAAATCTCCATTCCCACCCAACTCCAGGGGAAGGATACTGTAAAATCTCCATTCCCACCTCAATCCAGGGGAAGGATACTGTAAAATCTCCATTCCCACCCCAATCCAGGGGAAGGATACTGTAAAATCTCCATTTCCTCCCCATTCCAGGGGAAGGATACTGTAAAATCTCCATTCCCACCCCAATCCAGGGGAAGGTTACTGCAAAATCCCCATTTCCTCCCAATCAGCTGTGACTTGGAAGGCAGAGAATAGATGGGGGCAGGGCCAGTCAGAATTTTTACTACCGGTTCTCCGAACTACTCAAAATTTCCACTACTGGTTCTCCACAACTGGTCAGAACCTGCTGAAACCCACTTCTGGGTCCACTTGCGGAAGACCTTCAGGGCCAAGTTGGGACAGACCATCCTGGAGAGAATCTTTGTGATCATTGAGAGTTGACATTGAGTTGATGGCACCTCACGAATCAAGTACAATATGGAAACCTTCCAGATTGAAGAATGGGTAGCCGTTTGATTGATATGGTAGGTCATTAGATTGACATCTCAGTAACCACAACTACTACATTTTTCAGTTAGGTAATTTACAGCCTCTTACAGAGTGCCAAATAACAAGAGTTCGAAGGGACCTTGGAGGTCTTCTAGTCCAACCCTGCTCAAGCAGGAGATGCTATATTATTCCAGACAAACGGCTGTCCAGTCTCTTCTTGAAAACTTCCAGTGATGGAGCACCCATAACTTCTGGAGGCAAGTTGTTCCACTGGTTAATTGTTCTCACTTCTCACTGGGAAAGTGGGAAGGCAAATGGAGAAGGGGAGGGCAGAGGAGGAGATGGTTAGATAGTGTCATTAACACAATGAACTACCACAGAGAGGAAGGGGTCAAGCTATTTTCCAAAGCACCTGAAGGCCAGTCTTTATCTTTATCTTTATCTTTATCTTTATCTTTATCTTTATCTTTATCTTTATCTTTATCTTTATCTTTATCTTTATCTTTATCTTTATCTTTATCTTTATCTTTATCTTTATTTGATTTGTATACCGCCCTACTCCCGAAGGACTCAGGGCGGTGAACAGCCAAACAGTAAAATACATAAATACAAAATTTAAAAACAGGATAAAATCGAATTAAACAATTTGGCCCAGACAAATTAAAACACCCCAATCATTTAAAAAACAGATTAAAATTTGCATGTTTAAAAAGGAAAGAGGGAAAAAGATTAGGCCAGGCCAGCCTGGTGGAATAAAAAGGTCTTGAGAGTGCGGCGGAAGGTACGCAGATCTGGGATCCTCCGTATCTCCGGGGGGAGCTCGTTCCAGATCGTAGGTGCCCCCACAGAGAAGGCCCTCCCCCTGGGGGCTGCCAGTCGACATTGTTTGGCTGACGGTACCCGGAGGAGCCCCTCTCTATGAGAGCATACCGGCCGGTGGGAGGCTATTGGTGGTAGTAGGCAGTCCCGTAGGTACAAGTAAGTCAAGGAATAATGGATGGAAACTGATGAAGGAGAGATTCAACCTAGAAATAAGGAGAAATTTAGCTGATAGTGAGAGCAATCAACCAATGGAACAGAAGTTGCCTTCGGAAGTTGTGGGAGATTCATCCCTGGAGGCTTTCAAGAAGAGACTGGACTGCCATTGGTCAGAAATGGTGTAGGGCAGTGAAGGCTAACCTTTTACATCACCGTGTGCCAACCTGCGTGCCGAAAATGGCACGCAAAACCATCCCGCCTGGACTGTGCAGTCTTGCTGGCCTTGGCTTGCGTGGGAGCACTGAAACCATCACTTGAGTTCCATCACTCATGTGCATGCCAGCACTCAAACTTCCAGTTTCCGGCGCGGAGGCACACCTGACGAACAGCTGGCTGTCACGCATGAGCATGACAGAAACCCAGAAGTTTGGGTGCGGGATGGTGGAGGATGGTTCTGCATGCCGCTTCCGGCACACATTCCATAGGTTCACCAACACAGGTGTTGGGCGGGGGGTTGGACTAGATGACCTACAAGGTCCCTTCCAACTCTGTTATGTTAAATGTGAATTTGGGCGACAGTGGACAATGGGTGGGGGGTATGGCCTGCAGTTGTCCATGGAGTTGTGAAGAATCAGACATGCCTTAGTTGATTGAGCAACAACAACCTGATAGACCCAATGTAGCATATTAGCTAGTGCTGTGATGGCAAACCTATGCCACGTGTGCCACAGGTGGCACATATCTGTGAGCATGCGAGCTGTTGCCCTAGTTCAGTTCCAGCATACATGTGTGCACTGGCCTCCCCTCCCAGGAGTCTCCATGTGGCCCGTTTCGGCCTCCAGGGGATGGGGGAGGCCTCTTTGCCCTCCCCAGGCTCCAAGAAAGCTTCAGGAGCCTGAGGAGGGCAAAAAACGGGCCTTCCGGTTCCACCGGAAGTCAGAAAATGGGCCGTTTCCAGCCTCCGGAGGCTTCAGGGAAGCCTCCTAGGCCCAAAATGGGGCATGAGGGTGTGTGTGTGTCACACATGCATGTGCAGGGGGGCGGGGCATGGGGGGATTGAATTATGGGTGTGGGCATGCACACACGACCCCCCGCACTTCCGCCCTCCACTTCTGGCACGCAACGGCAAAAAGGTTAGCCATCACTGAGCTAGTGTGTAGTGAGTCCGTGGGTGGATTTGACTACAGTATCCCTGTAAATCACTGTTAAAAGACAATAGGCACCTATGCAAAAGATGTACCGTACACTCTCAGCTGCCGGGCACTTTTAGTCTCAGAGAGAGTTGAGATGTTCCTTTGAGATCTCACCTCCAAAATGCGGAAGGGGAAAAAAAAATCTTCCTTTTCATCTCTAAAAGAATCCCCGGAGATTTGCAAACACCCAGTTCCTTTCTAATATCTTTGGCCTTGCTGGTCTTCTGAGGACGATTTCGGTGTGGGAAAATCCAGCTGTTGCTATGGCAGCATTGTCACATGCGGCATTTCCCGCGGTGTGTGGTTTTTCGAGAGCTGCACCCTTCCCTTTCTTTGCACAAGTCTTAATTATTCCCGCAGAAGGAATGTGATGTGAAGCGCAGGGAGGAGTTCCCTTTCGGGGAGGGAAAAGGGAGACGTGAATTTAAATTTAAGCCTGATTTAAGCTCTCGTTCGATAAGGGAAGGGACCTTGAAGGTCTTCTAGTCCAACCCCCTGCTCAAGCAGGAGACTCTATACCATTTCAGACAAGTTGCTGTCCAGTCTCTTCTTAAAAACCTCCAGTGATGGAGGCACCCACAACTTCTGGTGGCAAGCTGTTCCACTGGTTAATCGTCCTCACTGTTGGGACATTTCTCCTTAGTTCTAGGTTGCTTCTCTCCTTGATTAGTTTCCATCCATTGCTTCTTGTCCTGCCCTCAGGTGCTTTGGAGAATAGGTTGACCTTCTCTTCTTTGTGGCAGCCCCTCAAATATTGGAAGACTACTATTATGTCACCCTGGTCCTTCTCTTTGTTAGACTAACAGACTAACAAAGTTGGGAAAAGGGAGATGTGAATTTAGATTTAAGCCTGATGTTGTGGCTCCGTTGCCTGAGCCTGGGCGATCGACAGATGCAGACTCTGAGAGTGAGGGAGAGGAGTTGGCAAGGCCTCCCTCTCCAGGACCCTCCTCTCTGGCAATGCCTCCGGAGGACACCGAAGGCCAAACAATAGGCTCAGAGCCAAGCACGTCCCCGCAGCCACAGGTGGACAGCGACGAGGAAGATAAGTGCTGGCTGGACCCGCGGCAGAGGCGCAGGGAGAAGCGTGCACAGCAGAGGGGAAGGCGTGCCAGAGATTAGCTGAGTCACTGGACCACACCCCACAGGGTATAAATGTGGGTGTGGTGGCCGGTTCAGTTTGTGACGAGCAAAAACTGGAAATACTCCATGATCTCTGCATTACTGGACTTTGCCTGCTTTATCGGACTGCATTTGGATTAATCCTTGTATTGTTGACATTCTGCCTGTTTTATCGGAATGCTGGCAGTCTAATCTTTGTTTTGTGTGAGTAAAGTCTGAATTGGCAGCTAGCCACTGGGTTGCTGCCAGCTTTATCTTCAAGGACTAGTTCAGTAAACAACAGACTAATCAAGGAACTACCAAGAGCATGCTTACCAAAACTGACAGGGCAAGCTACTTGTATATAAACAGAGCAAACCCCACTCCCTTCTAGCACTGATGGTGTTACCTAGCTGGATAATGAGAACTCTGCAAGAAAACAACCAAGCTCAGATAGCACCAAGGACCCTGCAATTTTCCTCCTCCTCCTCCTCCTCCTCCTCCTCCTGAGCTTTCTGGACTGGGACGCCTTGCGCACGGTCACTCACGCCCTTGTCACCTCCCGGCTGGACTATTGTAATGCTCTCTACATGGGGCTCCCCTTGAAGAGCACTCAGAGGCTCCAGCTGGTCCAGAATGCAGCCGCGCGGGTGGTTATGGGTGCAACTCGTTGTGCCCACGTGACACCTCTCCTGCGCGAGCTGCACTGGCTCCCAGTGGTCTTCCGGGTGCGATTCAAGGTGTTGGTCACCACTTTTAAAGCGCTCCATGGCATAGGACCCGGGTACCTTCGAGACCGACTTCTGCCACCAGTAGCCTCCCACCGGCCAGTTCGCTCCCACAGAGAGGGTCTCCTCAGGGTGCCATCGGCCAAGTTATGTCAGCTGGCAACACCCAGGGGGAGGGCCTTCTCTGTGGGAGCCCCAGCCCTGTGGAATGAACTGCCCCCGGAAATGTGTAAGATCTCCGACCTTTGGGTATTTCGCTGTGCACTCAAGACCCTGTTGTTCCGCCAGGCCGGGCTATCAACATAATAATTTTAAATTGGGTGTTTTAAATTTCTGGGGTTTTAAATTGAGCCGATTTATTTAATAATTTTAAATTATTTTAATTGATGTTTGTCTTGTGCTTTTAATAGGCTGTACACCGCCCTGAGTCCTTCAGGAGAAGGGCGGTATAGAAATAAAATTATTCTATTCTATTCTATTCTATTCTATTCTATTCTATTCTATTCTATTCTATTCTATTCTATTCTATTCTATTCTATTCTATTCTATTCTATTCTATTCTATTCTATTCTATTCTCCTCCTCCTCCTCCTCCTCCTCCTCCTCCCTGCAAACACCTAGCACTGATGGTGTTTCCTAGCTGGATAATGAGAACTCTGCAAGAAAACAACCAAGCAAGAGAACACCAAGTACCCCACAATTTTCCTCCTCCTCCTCCTCCACCTCCTCCTCCTCCTCCTCCTCCTCCTCCTCCTCCTCCTCCTCCTCCTCCTCCTCCTCCATGCAAACCCCTAGCACCGGTAGTGTTACCTAGCTGGATAATGAGAACTCTGCAAGAAGACAACCAAAACAGAAAGCAATAAGGACCCCACAGTTCAACCCTGAGCTACAAATATTCTCTACTCTTTTTCAGGTGTCTTCCTCAAACGCTAGGACCCCTCTTGCAGACCTGCCAGAAAACTTGTCTTTGGTTGATGAAGTTCTTATATACCACCCCAGAGAAGGATTCTTCTAAGTGATAACTCTTGGCCAGCTGTCTTGTTATTTTCTTCAGCATGACAGCACACCTCTCGAGAACAAGCAAAGAGAACAACGGTGTAACAGGCAGTTGAAAAAAAGCAGTGAGTGGTTGGGGCAAGGCGCAGCTTCCCACAGGTAGAACACCAGAATTTCAAGACACACATGTGATACACACCTCTTAAATCTGATGAAAGAGGATGAAGCTTTAAATGGTAGCTAACAGACTATGCGAGCAAAATAGAATATGATTCTGGGCCCCAACACTGTCTGACATGTGAAGCCAAAACTGACTACTCGTAATTTGCCCTGTTTATTTTTTTATTTTGTTTTTTTTTTAATTTGATTTATATGCCACCCTTCTCCGGAGACTCAGGGCGGTTTACAGTGCGTTAAGCAATAACGCACTGTAATGCGTTATGTAATGTTTATGTTTGCAAGAGAAAAATACTGGAGGAAAACAACCTTGCCCAAATTGTAGGATGACTGGTCAGAAATTCGGAAGTATCTTCTGATACAACGAGTAGAAAATTGGGCCAGCAGATGGTAAATACTCATAGTTTTCAAGTAGTCTAAGAATCCCATTTTTTTTTTACTTTGGGATGAGACAACATTTAAAATATTGAAAGTGTTCTACATTGAGTCTCAGAAAATGCTTACCATGTAGGTGTACACTCTTGAATAGAAAACACACGTCCAGGCTAAAAGAAATTTAGGAAACTGTTTGAGGGAACTAAGCCAGAATAGAATAGAAAGAGCATATGAATTTCAAATTTCAAATTCTTTTTTTTTTTTTTCGCCACATTTTTCTGGCCCAAAAGGAATAAAAACAAAGTGGTCTCTAATTTCAGCATGGGGTACCATGGACAGTTCCAGTACTGGCAATCCAAGCTAGTACCAAGGACAGCTTCAGACCATCACCCATGAAAGTTAGATACAGTCTACTATAGAGCAGGGGTCTTCAACTTTGTCAGACTTGTGGACTTGTGGACTTCAAAAGCTGGCTGAGGAATTCTGGGCCTTGAAGTCCACAAGTCTTAAAGTTGACAAGGTTGGAGACCCCTGCTATAGAATACAGAATAACAGACTTGAAAGAGACTTCTAGTTGAAAGGTCTTCTAGTCCAACCTTCTGTTCAAACAGAAGAAGCTGTACCACTCCAGACAAATGGCTGTCCAGCTCTTCTTGAAAATCTCCAGTGATGGAGCACCCATAATTTCTAATGGCAAGTCATTCCACTGATTATTTTTTCTCACTGACAGGAAATATCTCCTTAATTCTAAGTTGGATCTCTCTTTGATAAGCTTACACCCATTACGTCTTGTCCTGCCCTCAGGTGCTTTGGTGAATAGGTTGACTCCCTCTTCTTCTCTGTGATAGCCACCTCAAATGTTTGGAAGACTATTATCACATCAACTGTAGTCCTGCTCTTCGTTGAAGTAGAGATATCCAGTTCCCTCAACTGTTCATCATACCTATATCTCATTTACATTCCCTGGCAGGATGTGAGAACTGAAATAGCTTTGTGTAGTAAACTCTGCATCCCACAATTCAATTCACCTATTGAAGGAAATGCATGTATGAAGGCAACCGATATTTAATAGAAAGGAGATGAAAAGCTGAAGTTACTACAACGTCATTGTTCACCAAGTACATTTAGAAGCATATTTAGCAAAGCCATTCTGTGTCCTATCTGTGGTTTCCTATCATGCCTTTCCTGAGCTGTGGATGGTTACATGGAAAAAGAAAATGCACAGGTACAGTGTAAGTGGTACCTCGCTCAATAGTAGTAACTGTGAGAGGGATCTTGGAGTCCTAGTGGACAACCATTTAAATAGGAGCCAGCCATGTGTAGCAGCTGCCAAAAAAGCCAACACAGTTCTAGGCTGCATAAACAGAGGGATAGAATCAAGATCACGTGAAGTCTTGATACCACTTTATAATTCCTTGGTAAGGACACACTTGGAATATTGCATTCAGTTTTGGTCTCCACGATGTGAAAAAGATGTTGAGACTCTAGAAAGAGTGCAGAGAAGAGCAAGAAAGATGATTAGGGGACTGGAGGATAAAACATATGAAGAACAGTTTCAGGAACTGGGTATGTCTAGTTTGATGAAGAGAAGGACTAAGGGAGACATGATAGCAGTGTTCCATTATCTCAGGGGCTGCCACAAAGAAGAGGGAGTCAAGCTATTCTCCAAAGCACCTGAGGGCAGGACAAGAAGCAATGGATGGAAACCAATCAAGGAGAGAAGCAACTTAGAACTAAGGAGAAATTTCCTGACAGTGAGAGCAATTAATCAGTTGGAACAACTTTCCTCCAAAAGTTGTGAATGTTCCAACACTGGAAGTTTTTAAGAAGAGGTTGGATAACCATTTGTCTGAAGTGGTGTAGGGTTTCCTGCCTAAGCAGTGGGTTGGACTAGAAGACCTCCAAGGTCCCTTCCAACTCTGTCGTTCTATTCTACATTTTATTACAGCTCATCTATTCTCTTTACTTTAGCCATTTTCAGTGCAGGAATTTTGATCGTTCATAATCCTGATCAGCGTTAGATGTTCTCCCAAGTTTCTTTCATCCCTGACTTTCTAATAATTCTGCAATAAAATCATACAGGCAGGCTGCTCTCTCATGCGGTGCTAAACTCTAAACTCGGATTTTTTAAAAATAAATCAGTTGTGATATACCAGTTTTCCGTCACCTACTGATCCACAAATCACTTCCTGAGCTTAAAAGGCAGCTCAGTAAGATAACCTGCTGAAAGACAGTTTATGCATTTAACTTCTGACAGGAGAGAATATATGTTCCCGGCACTGAACTGCGAGGTCCTTGGTGCTCTCTGAGATTGGTTGTTTTCTTGCAGACGTTTCTTTGCACAACTAGGCAATGTCATCAGTGTGGCTGGGGGTGGGGGTTGTGCTTTGTTTATACACAGTAACTTGCCCTGCCAGTGTTGGTATGGATTCTTTCTTAGAGGTTTTGAATTAGAGTATTGTTTTCTTCTTGATTGTTTGTCTGGTCTTAACCCCTGCTTATCTGGGTGTGGATTGCTGGAGATGACAATCTGGTTTTGTCGGGGGGTTTTTCTTAGCTTTTTATTGTCTGTTGTGAATCAGTGGTGGGTTTCTACCGGTTTGCACCGGTTTGGACGAACTGTGGCGACAGCGGTGGGAGACTCCGCCCATCCACCCGGACATCATCACGGATGCTCTGTGCATGAGCATGGCGCATATGCCCTCACAGTTCTGAATCAGTAGCAAAGGTAAGTGAAACCCACTACTGTTGTGAACGTCTCTATTGTCTCGTGCTCCCATCAACACCGAAAGGGCAAGCTACTACATGTAAACAGGGAGCAAACTCCACACTCCTGATGATGTTACCTACTCAGGTTATGAAATGTCTGCAAGCAAATTATCAAGCTCAGAGAGCACCAAGGACCCCTCAGTTCTCCTCCTCCTCTTCTCTGCAAATCCCACTTGCACCAAGAACTCCATAGTCATTCTCCTCCTCCACTTCCTCCTCCTCTCTTCCTCCCCCTCTTCCTCTTCTTCCTTCTCCTCTTCTCTGCAAATCCCACTTTCTTCTAGCACTGATGCACCAAGAACCCCAGGCATTCTCCTCCTCTACTTCCTCCTCTTCTCTTCCTCCCCTCTTCCTCCCTTCTCCTCTCTGCAAACCCACTTCCTTCTAGCTCTGATGCACAAAGAACCCCATACTCATTCTCCTCCTCCTCCTCCATACACAAATGCATCATCAATCTATCCATATCTTTTTTTTTTTTAATTTGATTGATATGCCGCCCTTCTCCGGAGACTCAGGGTGGCTTACAATGCGTTAAGCAATAGCCTTCATCCTTTTGTATATTTATACAAAGTCAGCTTATTGCCTCCACAAACTGGGTCCTCATTTCACCTACCTTAGAAAGGATGGAAGGCTGAGTCAACCTTGAGCCTTGGCGAGATTCGAACCTGCAGTAATTGCAGGCAGCTGGTCTTAATAACAGGGTGCTTTAGACCACTGTACTACCAAGGCTCTTGCCCTTTTGTTGCATCACAAAGAGATTAGTGCGGTATGTTTTTAATGTATACCTACATAATCCTGGCCTCACGGCTGGACTGGGGTCAAAACTTCTCTTCAAAATAAACCAAAGACCATGTTTGAAAGAATAAATGAATGAACCCCTTATTGGTTCTTATTACGATCAGATGGTTATTACAAAATGCATCTGTTTTTCTTAAACTTCAGATGCTGTAAAGGAATTTCAAGCACTGGATGAAATAGCAGTCAGCTTTCTATGGAATCTCTCATGTCCCCTTCACCCTTCTGCCCTCCAAGATTTAAATTATTTTGATTTGCAGAAGAAGAAATTTGCAAAAAAATGAGATTCCTCTTCCCTGTAATATCAATTTTACAACACGATTTTAGTAAAGATTCTTCCAAGAGGCTACTCATGTTTTGGAATTATTTTAAAACTATCAAATTAATCATTTCTATTCTTTTCAGGCAAGTGGTTGTCCAGTCCTTTTTTCCTTTTTTCCCCCAAGTTTTTTATTTTCTTATTTTTTCTTATTTTTTAACAAACATATCAATGAATGAACAGCGTGGCACCTGAGTGTCATATTTTCTAATACGAATACAACTAGTAAAGTTAAACACAGTTATTACATTCAGTCAACTTGTATATTTCTCTTAATAATACACATTAATGTTAAGTTACAGTCTATCATTATCCAATTATTCCTTGTTTTCTCTTTATTACTTTTATTTTGTTATATAAAAATGTGTACACTAATATTCCCCCTTCTCTTATTTCTATCTCTTAATCATGCCAGCCTTATATTAAAAAACATTTTATTTCTATCCTACCTAACTTCTCGTCATGTCACCTACCCAACAAAAGAAAAGAAAGCGAGAGAAAAAGAAAAACGAATCAGAACAACAATATAAAAGAGAAATAATCTATCCATCATCTCTTGCCCACTTCAATAATTTAACTGCTATGCTTTTTTTTGACTTGCTTCCTATATTCCTCTCTTGAATCTTTATCTCTCTCTGCGTCTACCTCTTGGCTGTTCAATCCAGACATATCAAAAGATGTTTTCTTTCTATCCTACCTAACTTCTAGTCATGTCACCTACCTAAAAAAGGAAGAGAATGAGAGAGAAAAAGAAAAGCAAATCAGAACAACAACAAAAAAGAGAAATCATCTATCCATCATCTCTTGCCCGCTTCAATACTTTAATTGCTACGCTTCTTTTTTTTTTTGTTTGCAAAAAATCTATTTGCATCTGCTTCTTGATTGTTCAATCTAGGTATTTCTCCCACTTCTACCCTCTTCCAGTCCTGTCTTTTCTTAAAAGCCTCCAGTGTTGGAGCAGTGACAAACTATTTCATTGATTAATTGCTCTCCTTGTCAGAAAAGTTATCCTTACATCTAGGTTGGATCTCTCTTTGTTAAGCTTCCACCCATTACTTCTTGTCCTGCTGTCTGATGCCCTAGAGAATAAATCAACCCCCTTTTCTCTGTGACAACCCTAATCCTAACCCTGATCTCTCAAGTACTGGAATACAGTTAGAATGTCCCACCTAATCCTTCCATTCCCCGCCATCCTGTCAGAGCTGAAGAAGCTTCTTGGATGAGAAGTGAAATGTCTTCAAGGAAAAACAAAGAAAGTCCACTTGCCTCTCAAAAAAGAACCTTTGGGACAAATATGACCTGGATGACTGAGAATCTAGGAGCCTTGGTAGTACAGTGGTCTAAAGCACCCTGTTGTTAAGACCAGCTGCCTGCAATTACTGGTTCGAATCCCGCCAGGCTCAAGGTTGACTCAGCCTTCCATCCTTTCTAAGGTAGGTAAATTGAGGACCCAGTTGTGGGGGCAATAAGCTGACTTTGTATAAATATATAAAAGGATGAAGGCTATTGCTTAATGCATTGTAAGCCGCCCTGAGTCTCCGGAGAAGGGCGGCATATAAATCAAATTAAAAAAAAAACATCTCTACAGACTTTTAACTATGCAATTTTCTTCTTTTCCTCACCAAAAAAGATAGGTGCGTCTTATACTCCAAAAAATTATCGTGACTTGGTAGTCTGCAACTGCCCGTTGTTTGGTAACTCCATCAGTTGGATGAAACCAGAAAACGGGTTTGTTCACAAACCAAGTTGGGGTGGGTGGTAGTGTTATAACCAAGCTTTCACTGGGACCCACCATGGTTCAAATAATACTTCAAAGCAGCCTGCCCATTTCAATTTAAAGCAACTTTACTAGAAAGAAAAGCAGAGGTATTCCATTCTGCACTGGCACAAAGTGCCATTGGAGATAGAATTCTGGGATATTGCAAAAATTAAATGCTAGGAGAAAAATCTTAGAAAAATAAACGGCCCCATGCCAGCAGATTAAAATGCTAGGCTGCACCATTTATTAAAAATAGAACAATCTTGGGAGCAAAGAATGATTTTTTAATAACATGGATTCTGCTAATTTGCCAACACGGGGCTGTTTCCCTAAGACTGTTTCTTTTCCGCTTAACAATTTTTTTAAAAACAATTTTTTTTTGAACATGACGGATATGCTAAAAAGGAAGGCGTTACCTGCAGGGAAATCCCATTTTCCAAATGGGTGTTTTAAATGAGAATGATGGTATGTGTCCTACAGGGAATGCCATTTTAAGTTATTTATGGAAATAAATGAGAAGATATAAATTGTGGATAGGAAATTAAGTACCAATTTAGGTAAATAGTAAATTAAACATGTAGATTAGGAGAATACATATAGATGATATATTAGGAATATATGTATAAGGGATATGTTAAAATAAGAAAGAGAAAATGTATAAATGTGAATATAGGCTACCGATGCGACATGTTGAAAAGAAGATGTAAAGATGGATCTTTGTTTATGTGTTTGTATGTTTCATTGTTGTTTGTTCGTTTGTTTATATTAAAAAATGTTTAATATTTTTTTTTAAAAAAAAGTTAAATTATTATTATGTGTCCTACAGGGAATGCCATTTTATGTTCATGCTATTATTATTATTGTTATAATTATAATTATAACTATAATTATTAGCTTATTGGTATTTCTGCATTATTATTGTTGTATTTATGGTTGGCCGGATGTGGAAGTTTGATGGTCTTAAAAGTATCATCGCAGGATGTAAGCTGTTCCGAGGGAAGCTGCCCTCTGCAATTGACTGATGGTGATTATGTCAATGCCGATCTTGTTTAATTGGTGCTCCAGAAGTTTCTGGAATTGCACCCGAGGCACCTATGATTACTGTCATCATCTTTGCCTTCTTTTGCCAGAGTTGTTCTATTTCTATTTGCAGGTCTTTGTATTTTGTTATCTCCTCCAGTTCTTTCTCTTCCTATTCTGCTGTTGTTTGTCGTACACTCAGCCAGATGTTCAGACTGGGTTTGGCATTTTTGTCCACCTAGCCCAGGGGTGACAAAATCAAGGCCCGCGGGCCGGATCCAGTCGGGTGCTTAGATCTAACCCGTGGGACCACCCTGGAAACAGCAAAGGACCAGCCCATGGTGCCTCTGCCAGTGAAAACCAGAGGGCCACGTGTGCCACCCCGAGCTCCGTTTTTGGCTGCAATGGCATCCTGCAGCCCTCTGCAGCCACTGCAGCCCTCTACCAGTGAAAATGGAGTTTCTGAATATTCCAGGTGTGGCCTTACTAAGTGTGTGGTGTTAAAGATATCTGTCAGACTACGATGCTATCTCAAAATTAAATGAATTTCCAAACTGCCAATCTTTAAGGAAATCTTTCTTTAATTGAGCACAGCCACCGGATCATGACTCCACGTGGACAAGACTGACCTTTTGCCCCCCAATCCCTCCCTTTCCGATCCCCAAATCTCTGCTTCTCATTGGCTATCTTCCAAGTCATTTTTCAGACTTCTTTTCTCGTCATTCCCCAGGAATGTGCCCCCTCCCCTCATTTCCACGACAACCCGACTTCAAAGGGATTTAGCAGGCAAAAGTTTCAGAATTTATCTCTCGCTCTCCTCTGCTCTCTCTATGCCAGCGTTGAAACGCTGACAATATCATTATCATTTTCAAGCAGGTTTGTAATTACTGTTGTAGAAGAAATATAAAGTTTTGCTTCAGATGCTTCCTAAACCAGTTCAATGTTTACGAATTCCAACGAGATGAAAATCATGGAATCTAAAGGAGGAAGTTTGCTGTCCCTTCAATTTAAAACATCTGCCATCATTCCCGACCAACAGAAAGACCTAAGCCCCAAAACCTGGTCATCAAAATGAAAAAAGAGCAATGACTATGCAAACAGTGAAGATTCATACATTATAGCCAGGATTTTAAAGAATTTTGGACAATTACCATCAGCTATCTGAATGTTCAGCATT
Source organism: Pantherophis vulpinus (assembly GCA_037215915.1). NCBI lineage: Eukaryota > Metazoa > Chordata > Lepidosauria > Squamata > Colubridae > Pantherophis > Pantherophis vulpinus. The sequence continues at coordinate 222,986,044 of JAXLNS010000003.1, forward strand.
ATGCTGTAAGAAGTTAGCACCCACCCCTTTCCTAGAGGAATGAAATATTTTGGGAAATATTAAAAAGGCAGAATATTATGTTTCCCTGGTTGAGAAATGGAGAAGCATGTTTTAAAGACGAAGCAGCTCCCACCTTCCTGCCCCCACTCTTTGTCAATGGGCCAGAGGCAGAAACTCAATCTTTGTCAATGGACCATCATCTGCAACACAATAGGACCCATCTAGCAACAGAAACTAACACAATAGGACCCATCTAGCAACAGAAACTCACCACATGGCACCTGGGAAGATTACATCAGCCAGCAAGGCTAGCTAAGACCCCCACCCCCTGGGAGTCTGACAACCAATCAGGATACTCTTTCTGGGCCCCAGGAAGTTCAAAGCCAGAGAGGGGATAAAACCCAGGGACTCACAGCATCTCGGCCCTTTTCTGTTCAGGAACTCAAACCATGTGATCCTGTCCACCATTAAACCATCTTTCCAAGCAGTCTTCATGTTTCCAGTGTCTTTTTCCCACTTGGAGCTGAACCCAGAAGGATATTTCTTCCTACAATGCTAAGCCAAGAATTGCTCCACCATATTTTCACTTTCCTTTGTATGAACTTAAACTGAAGGAGCAGAGACAGTAACGCACACCATTCAAAAACGACCATCAAGAAGTCAATTTCCTTTGTAGCACTGATGATATTACCTAATTGAGTAATGAAATGTCTACAAGAAAACAAACAAGCTCAGAAACCACCAAAGACCACACAGTCCTCCTCCCCCTCCCCCTCCCCCTCCTCCTCTCCCCCTCCTCCTCTCCTTTCTAGCACTGACAATGTTACCTAGTTGGGTCACGAAATGTCTGCAAGAAACTAACCAAGTTCAGAGAGCACCAAGCCCACCACCCACCCCATTTCAACCCTGAGCTCCAAGTATTCTCTTTGATCAGCGAGCAGGGAACAGCCATGGTGCTTCATTTCAGCTTACAATGGAGCGGTCCTCTTATCTACAGAAATGTCACATCTCCACATCTTTTACTTTACTTGCCAGTTAAAAGGATTCCTAAATTTACAAAGAATGGCACACAACATGAGTTGTCTGCATGATTCACTGTTGGTGTGGGCGATCAGTTTTGGGATTCTAGAAGCGTCATCGTAGAATCCTTGCGTGGAGAAAAGTCGCTGAGGTCACGAATCCACCTCCTGCTCATTTGGAGATATCCAAATTAAAGGCTCTGCAACAGATCGCTGTCCCATGTCCACTTCAGGAGAAACCTTCATAAAATAATTCCCCCCCAAAAAATAAATTTCACACTGCAGATACTACTACTTCTTCTTCTTCTTCTTCTTCTTCTTCTTCTTCTTCTTCTTCTTCTTCTTCTTCTTCTTCTTCTTCTTCTTCTTCTTCTTCTTCTTCTTCTTCTTCTTCTTCTTCTTCTTCTTCTTCTTCTTCTTCTTCTTCTTCTTCTCCTCCTCCTCCTCCTCCTCCTCCTCCTCCTCCTCCTCCTCCTCCTCCTCTTTCTCCTCCTCTGCCTCCTCCTCCTTCTTCTCATTTCTTTTCTGCTTCTGCTTCTTCTCCCTTCTTCTCCCTTCTTTTTCTCCTCCTCTTCCTCCACCACCTCCTCCATCTTCTCCCACAAAACTGTTTACACATCCAGAATCCAAATTTAAAAAATTATCAACAGGTTACTCTCTCGTGTTGAACGTGGAGGACAGAAAACAAATCTTGGACTTCTGTTGGATGATCTCCTGTCAGATCTGTTAAGATTTTTACCTTCTCCCTTCTTCAGTTGTCTCTTCGGTTGTTTTCAGATTCCTATTTCTCTTCAGTCATTAGATTTAATTCTTCATTAAATCACTTTCCTAAAAAAATATCTTCAGCAAAACTCCCCATCTGCTCCTTCCTCCACTAGCACACACCCTCAAGGGTTCTTCGTGAATCATACAGATTTCCAAAAACTGTGGCTCTGGTTTATCAGAGGGTGAAGAATTGTTCCTTCCAGTTGAAAATACTAATTTCTCAATCTGGTTATCCATTGGATCGAGATGTACCAAAGATGTTTTTTTTTTCAAGAGGCAACTGGAGTTTCTGGTTTTTCTTTGAAGACATTTTGCTTCTCATCCAAGAAGCTGACTGGATGGTGGGGAATGGAAGGATTTATACTCCTTGCAGACAGCTGGTCATTTGCATCCTTTTAGTGGGATGTTAAGGTCACCTGGAGGTTTACCTCATCAGGGTCACCTGAGTGGTGGAAATGGGTGTGGAGCAGTGGTGGGTTTCAAAATTTTTTACTACCGGTTCTGTGGGCGTGTCTTGGTGTGTGTGGCTTGGTGAGCATGGCAAGGGAAGGATACTGTAAAATCTCCATTCCCACTCGACTCCAGGGGAAGGATACTGCAAAATCCCCATTTCCTCCCAATCAGCTGGGACTTGGGAGGCAGAGAATAGATGGGGGCAGGGCCAGTCAGAAGTGGTATTTATCAGTTCTCCAAACTACTCAAAATTTCCGCTACCAGTTCTCCAGAAGTGGTCAGGTTCAGGTCCATCTCTGGTATGGAGCCTTCTTGGAACTGCTGAATGGACTGTGTTGTAGACTGCAGATAGATGTTGTCATATCCCTCCCCCTCTGTTGAGAGAGGGCTGTTCAATTTCGACCTAGACAGCCTCTTGGACCCCTCTTTCAAACCAGCAGTCTTCTCTGTACAAAATGTAGACTTTGTTGTCTTCAAAAGAGTGGCCTTTGTCTTTTAAATGTAGATGGACTGCTGAATCTAGTCCTGATGGTTTTTGTTCTCCTATGTTGTGCCATGCGTTTGTGAAGTGGTTGTTTTGTTTCCCCAATGTACAGATTGTGCATGGCTCACTGCATTGTACTGCGTATACCACGTTGCTAAGTTTCTGTCTGGGTGTTTTCTCCTTGGGATGGACAAGCTTCTGCCTTATTGTTGACTCAGGTTGACTCAGCCTTCCATCCTTCCGAGGTAGGTAAAATGAGGACCCAGATTGTGGGGGCAATAAGCTGACTTTGTATAAAAAAGAACACCGCTTAGAGGGGCCGGAAGCCCTACTAAGCAGGTATATACAAAAAGTATGAAGGCTATTGCTTAACACATTGTAAGCCGCCCTGAGTCTCCGGAGAAGGGTGGTATATAAATTGAACCAATAAATTGTATTCTTGGGCTTGAAGTTAGGGGTGGGTTCTACTTACCTTTACTACCGGTTCGCAATGGGGCTGCATCGAAGAAACTTCTTGGAGGAGAAGTGAAACGTCTTCAAAGAAAAACAAGAAAGTCCAGTTGCCTCTTGAGAACATATCTCACTTACTTTGGCCATGTCACACGGGGAAAATTCACTGGAGAAAGCAATTATGTTGGGAAGAAGTTAACGGTCAAAGGAAACCAGGCCACCAAGGAACACAGTGGCTGGACACCATCAAAGCTGACACCAGCCAGAACATTGTTGTTGTTGTTAGTTGTGAAGTTGTGTCCGACCCATCGTGACCCCATGGACAATGTTCCTCCAGGCCTTCCTGTCCTCTACCATCCCCTGGAGTCCATTTAAGCTCACGTCGACTGCTTCAGTGACTCCATCCAGCCACCTCGTTCTCTGCCTTCCCCTTCTTCTTTTGCCTTCCATCGTTCCCAGCATTAGGTTCTTCTCCAGTGAGTCCTTCCTTTTCCTTAGGTGGCCAAAGCATTTGAGTTTCATCTTCAGGATCTGGCCTTATAAAGAGCAGTCAGGGTGGATCTCCTCCAGGACTGACCGGTTTGATCGCCTTGCAGTCCAAGGGACTCGCAGGAGTCTTCTCCAGCAACAGAGTTCAAAGACCTCAATTCTTTGGCGCTTAGCCTTCCTTATGGTCCAACTTTCACAGCCATCCATTGCCATTCGCCTTGACTATATGCACTTTTGTTGGCAGGGTGATGTCTCTGCTTTTTAGAATGCTGTCTAGATTTGCCATAGCTTTCATAGAACAACTCAAAGAAGTCATGCAAGTTCAGAAGATGTGGAGAGATCTGGCCCGTAGAATTGCCAAGAGTTGAATGAATGGATCAGTTAATCAGATTGAAGGAAGTGGAAGAAATGAGGCAAGGGACATCTGTTCAAGCTTTATGTCATATGGTTGCAACCACAATCTTGACTCTTTTGAAGCCTTGAACAGATGTCCCTTGCCTCGTTTCTTCCAACACAAGGTCTCAAACGAGTCAATTTTCTTCCTATCTTGCTTTTTTAAGGTCCAACTTTCACAACCCTAGGTAACGATAGGGAAAATGGTAAGTCCCTTGCTTTGTGCATTTGACCAATATTAAAAAAAAAGGCGGTCATGGCTGCCATCTTGACTTTTTTGCCCCCACCGGACATACATACACACACACAAAAGATGTGGGACAATTTCTCCTTGCCAACGTATCTTCTCAGGTATTACAATGACGGTGACACAACCTATCACCTGGACACGGCTATAAATATTAATCCCTCGTTCCACTTATGGCATGTCCAATAAATCCATCAAGATAATCTACCCAACCATATTACATTTTCTTTACTTTATGATGTTTAAGGTCTGTGGCCCATTATACTCTCCTTGAGTGTTGAGTTTTTTTTTTTATTGAAAAAGTTTTCAAATACAGATTTTCCCCCCTTTCCCCCCCCCTCTCCCTCCCCCTCCCTAACCCCCCCTCCCCACCCCACCCATCCCCCCTATGACTTCTTCATAACAAAAAAAACCTACTTCATAACAGAATACTTACTCCCTCCTCTAGATATTGACCTTTACTTACTAAAAATATTATTAATATTATAACATCCCCCTTTTATCCATACATTTCAGAAAAGAGAAAAGAGAAAAGAAAGGAAAAAAAATGAAAAAAAAATATTATACTATGATATAAAATAACTTCTCCACTTTAAAACTATACAATAAGTCCTACTTTAACATTTAATCTTCTATATATATTACTGTAACATTTCAAAGCAACCTTCCCCATCAAATCTAGTTTAACATTTATTCCACTCTATCCATTTCCTCCACTCCCCTAAATATATCACTTAAAAATCCCTTTTCTTAGACTAATCAATCTACTAACTAGCTTATTCACCCACTCTCAAGCAAAATTACCATACACAACATTTCTTAATATCTTTGATTCACTGCCCACACTACTTAAAAATATATGTCTATATTTTCCATTATATCTAAATAAAGAAAAAAGAAAAGACAATGACTTTAAGTTTATAATCCATATAGTATCTTCTTTAAGGTCTTTCCACTGGATTGGTAGAACGAACATCCATAATCGGGTAACATAACTTGCTGGTGCAACAGTTTATTCAAGATCTTCAATCATATCTGCCCCCATCAGTAGTAAATATCTTCTTGTATATATAAAAGTAAAAACAACCACCCGAGTGACATTATAATTATATTCCATATAGTAATAATAGTGGGTTTCATCAGGATTATTAATTCCCGTCATCGTAATGGGTAACAACCCGATCTTCTGCATGCCCCAGCATAATTCTCTTGCCTTGTGATTCAAGATAATATAATATATTTATCAACACAAAAAAAAAAAAATTCCAAAATGGATAATTCAAATCCATCAGTTTAAGGCTCATTTCACGTCCCCAAATTACGGCCATGCAGAGATCTGCCACAATCTTCAGGATGATATTAACCAATACGTCGCCTCTTCTGTGTTTACAGATAATCATTCATATTTTAAAGTCACTGGCTTCACTGTTGCTTGATCTAGAAATTTCTATTTTTATGCCACCTATTTCTCTTTTTTTTTCTTTACTTTTTGTGGGTTTGGTTTCCATCCTGGTTTCTTTTCTACAAATTGTGTATCATCTGGTCGGATTTTGTTCTGCTTTGTAGATTGGTCTTGTTGGTTTTGTTTTTGTATCTCATTCTTTTTTATCCCTTGTATTTCACCTAATTGGTTTCCATGCTTATCCTTGCCTTGATAAGTCATCACCTTAAGGTTAGATGCCACTTCTCTCAGATTTGTAGATGGTCCAGCTGGGGTATCCAATAAATCCAAAGGCAATTCATCTGGTACAATCTCTATATCTCGATATTTTACCTTTATTTCCAGCTCCTTCTGCTTATCCTGTATTATACCTGAAGATGTTAAGTTCATTTTCAACCTATTTTGATAAAATTCTTCCGCTCTTTCAACAGTGTTTAGCTGATATCTTTCTCCTTGATATCTAAATATAATACCAACTGGGGCGTCCCACCTGTATATGATATTTCTCTTTTTTAACTCATTCACCAGAAAACCAAATTTCTTCCTTTCCATCAATATCTTAGGTGGGAGTTCCTTGTAAATCCAAATCTTTCTTCCATACAATTGCAACTTAGAATTGAAGGAACTTTGCACGATGTTATTCCTAATTTCTTTGTCTGTAAAATAAATCACCACATCTCTAGGCAATTGCCTTTGCTTGGCACTCCAGGAGTTGATTCGATAAACTCTGTCAATCCTACAAAACACTTCATCAGGTTGAACCTTTAGAATCCCAGCTAGAAATTCAGAAGATATTTTCCTTAAATCATCTCTATTATTTTCCTGCAAACCTCTTAATCTTATCGCATATTCTGTAAAATTATATTGTACCATTAAAATCTCTTTTTCAATCTTCTGTTGCAAATTTTCTGCATTACCATACTTTTGATCAGCATTCATTTTAGATTTTTCTTCTAAGCTATTATCCTGAATATTTATCAAGTCATTTTCAATTTTTTGGATTCTATTGTCCAATTTATCTTGAATTCCTTCCATTTTAGACTCTAGTACATTAGTATTTGTGTCCAACTGCATCATAAATTCTGTAAAACCATTAGCCATTTTTAAGAATATTTTCTCCAAAGAATCAAACTTAGATTTCACCAATTCTTTAATTTCCTGCTTAAATTTTTCAAATTGCTGATTCACAATCTCCTCCCTTCTTTCAATCTCTTCTATAAAAAATTCTATTATATTAAAATCAGGTTTCTCAGACTGAAGAGTTAAGACTTGTTCCTTTAAGTTGTTGGTGGGGGAATCCCCCCCCTTCTTGTTTATCTGACTTTATGAGTCTCAGTGCCATGTTTCCGCCCAGGCAAGCTTTGTAAAAAAAAAAAGCAAGAAAGACTTCTTTCCAATCAACAACAATATCAGGTCTCCAAGGGAGAGAAAAAGAGAAAAAAACACAGGAGCGAAGTTTTGTCTACAAATGTAGCCAGTGGTATTTATTCCGCTACATTGTAGTAATAAAGAACGGAAGGACTTTCCCTTTCAACCTCTCCTCCAGCCGACGCCATTTTAAAAGGCTTTTTTTTTTTCCCTCTTTCTTTTCCTCCTCTCTCTTAAATAATTTCTTTTAAAAAATCAGTAAAATACTTGCGGTTCAGTATTACAGGTCCAGCTCACATTTTCTTTGAGTAGTCTGTTAAATTTGCAGGCTTGCTTTTGACGCCTGGCTCTGCATCAGCAGAGGTCTCCCAAAGCCCGGAGCAGCGGCTGGGGATACGGGGCATCTCATCCGCTCCGTCCCAAAAGTAAAGGAAAAACTTTTGGGACTCCGCAGAGAGTTCTACCCACCCCTGCCGGCTCTATCTCCGTTTCCTCATGGAAACGGAGTTTTTTCGAGCCACCTTTCCGTTGTGAAGGCGGCTCTGACAGGCGATGGAAGCTGACGATCCCGAAGGAACGTCTGGCAGCGACAAACAGCAAACCGGAAGTCCGAGTGTTGAGTTTTGAACTCTTGACTGTGGTTTGCCTCTTGTTTGTTAAAGTGCTTTTGAGGAGGACAATTTAATCAAACTGACCTCTTTGTTAAAGCAATATGAAGCTTTAAAACTAAAACATATGAAGAATGACTGCAGGAACTGGGTATGTCTATTTTAATGAAAAGATGGACCAGGGGAGACATGATAGCAGTCTTCCAATATCTCAGGGGCTACAACAAAGAAGAGGGAGTCAAGCTATTCTCCAAAGGATCTGAAGGCAGGACAAGAAACAATGGGTGGAAACTAATCAAGGAGAAAAGCAACTTAGAACTAAGGAGAAATTTCCTGACAGTGAGAACAATTAACCAGTGGAACAACTTGCATCCAGAAGTTGTAAATGCTCCAACATTGGAAGTTTTTAAGAAGATGTTGGATAACCATTTGTGTGAAGTGGTGTAGGGTTTCCTGCCTAAGCAGGGGCTTGGACTAGAAGACCTCCTAGGTCCCTTCCAACTCTTCTATTCTATTCTATTCTATTCTATTCTATTCTATTCTATTCTATTCTATTCTATTCTATTCTATTCTATTCTATTCTATTCTATTCTATTCTACTCTACTCTACTCTACTCTACTCTACTCTACTCCATTCTCTATTCTATGCTATGCTATGCTATGCTATGCTATGCTATGCTATGCTATGCTATGCTATGCTATGCTATGCCATGCCATGCCATTCCATTCCATCCCATTCTATTCTAATCCATTTCACAGAAAACTGAAAACTGACTCACTCCATTTGGATAAGAGTAGGATTCATATGGATTCAGCCCTCTCCCATGAATTTATCAGAAAAATCTGTCCTTGGACCCAATTCACACATTCTTGAACTTAGTCAAATAAGCCATATTAGTCAGGTTCTTACAACCAATGAACTATAGCCAGTCGCGGGTTTCAATTTTGGCCGCTACCGGTTCGCTTGTGGGTACGTGTGCATGTGACGCTTCTGTGCATGCCCGATCCGGGCCGAACCGGTAGCAACCCACCACTGAGTATAGCTAAGTGAACCTCATTTTATCTAAATGCATAAGCTATCTTCAAAGGCTTCATTTTTTTTTAATAAGTGGCCTTGATTAATATTATAAATTGCTGACATGGGAGCCTTTCTCTTATATCTTTTTCCTAGTATCTGTTTACAGGTAGTCCTCAACTTACGGCCACAATTTAGCATCAATTTTCTCTCTTGAAGCAAGACAGTTGTTAAATGAGTTTTATCATTTAAGTTTTTTCAACCTTTCTCGCCACAGTCGTTAAGCAGAGCACTGCACTTATTAAGTCAGTAACGGGCTTGTTAAGTAAATCTGGCTTCTCCGTTGACTTTGCTCGTCAGAAGATCGCAAAAGGAGATTGCACGACCCCGGGACACTGCATCCGTCATAAATATGAGTCAGTAGCCAAGCATCAACAACTTAGCACAGATGTTTCGGGCTCAGTTGTGGTCGTAAGCCGAGGACTACCTGTATTGTAATTATACATGCTGGTCTACCATTGAATAAACAATTATTGCTCTTCTATAGTTGCCCAACTCAATCAGGTCATGAGGTTGACATTCAAGATATCTATCCCTTTGGAATATGTGTCCACATCCTGACCATTTCCCAAAGGAGAAGAACTGGCATTCTGACACTCAGACTTCCACCCACCCACCCAACAAAGCATCATGGGACCACTTTGCCTTAGCCTCAATCTTCCACCTCTGTTGTCCTTCTCAATAAAGTTAGATACAGATTAACAGAGTTGGAAGGGACCTTGTAGGTCATCATGCCCTAGTCACCTCCTGTATGGACTACTGTAATGCTCTCTACATGGGGCTCCCCTTGAAAAGCACCCAGAGGCTCCAGCTGGTCCAGAATGTAGCCGCGTGGGTGATTATGGGCGCAGCTCGTTGCGTCCATGTAACACCTCTCCTACGCGAGCTGCACTGGCTCCCGGTGGTCTTCCAGGTGTGATTCAAGGTGTTAGTCATCACCTTTAAAGCGCTCCATGGCTTAGGACCTGGGTACCTACGAGACCGTCTTTTGCCACCAATAGCCTCCCACCGACCAGTTCGTTCTCACAGGGAGGGACTACTCAGGGTACCGTCAGTCAAATTATGCCGACTGGCGACTCCCAGGGGGAGGGCCTTCTCTGTGGGGGCTCCAACCCTTTGGAATGAACTGCCCCCGGAGATACGAAATATCCCTGATCTCCGTGCTTTCCGCCGTGCCCTCAAGACCCTGATGTTCCAACAAGCGGGGCTAAACATATGAACATGTGAATGTTTTTTAAAATGTTATCTAATTTTGGGTTCTATTTAATTGGGCCAAACTATGTTATAACAATAATTTTAATTAGCAATTTTATGATGTTTGTGTATCTATATTTTTCTTGACTGTACACCGCCTTGAGTCCTACGGGAGAAAGGCGGTATAGAAATTAAATAAATAAATAAATAAATAAATAAATAAATAAATAAATAAATAAATAAATAAATAAATAAATCAATCTAATCCAACCCCCCAAGCAGGAGCCCCTACACCATTTCTGACAGATGGCAGTCCAATCTCTTCTTGTTGATTCTGCTTAACATTAGCCTCACATATAAAAAGTGAGTGTCTTCCACTCTCTTCTAGCACTGATGGTGTTACCAAGATTGGTAATGAACCGTCAGAAAATGTCTCCTTATTTCTAGGTTGAATAATCTCCTTGATCGAAACAGAATAACAAGAGTTAAGGGATCTTGTAGATCATCTAGTCCAACCCCCTAATCAAGCAGAAGACCCTATACCATTTTTGACAGATGGCAGTCCAATCTTTTCTTGAAAGTCTCCAGTGATGAAGCTCCCACAACTTCCGAAGGCAACTTCTGTTCCATGGGTTGATTGTTCTCACTGTCAGAAAATTCCTCCTTATTTCTAGGTTGAATCTCTCCTTGATCAGTTTCCATCCATTATTCCTTGTCTGGCCTTCGGGTGTTTTGGAAAATAGCTTGATCCCCTCCTCTCTGTGGCAGCCCCTCAAATATTGGAAGACTGCTCTCATGTCTCCCCTGGTCCTCCTCTTCATTAGACCAACCAGGCCCAGTTCCTGCAACCGTTCATCGTATGTTTTAGCCTCCAGTCTTCTAATCATCTTGGTTACTCTTCTCTGCACTTTTTCTAGAGTCTCAACATCTTTTTATAGTGTGGTGACCAAAACTGGATGCAGTACTCTAGGTGTGGTCTTACTAAGGCTTTATAGAGTGGTAACCCCTGTTCACCCAACTGTCCATGCGTCCCCTTTTCAGTTTCGGTCACAGCCATTGTACCGCCGATGAATGGGAAGCAATTTAAGCATCGGAGAGCGGAGAAAGGGGAGGGGAGAATTCGATAAATGAAATGCGTTGTTTAATCTCCTTGGGATGTTCTGCGTTGACGGATGCCTGGCCCAAAACCCATGGATAATCCTTCCTTTTTTCATCTGTCTTCCAGATAAGAAATAGACATCTCTCCTGAACGGAGAGCTGAACCAAAGGTTGGGAATTTGTCTTAAACGAATGGAAGGAACAAAAGAGTTACCCTCCGTTGAGTTTTATTATCCCATCGCTGTCCTTTGTATGAGGATCAACATGTAGCCAGCTCCCCTTGCTTAAACAAACAAACAAACCCTGAATATATATTTAAAAAAAAACAGAAGTTAAGAACAAGCTCCAAGGGAGATAATGCTCCTTGCTTTCTAATCAACAATAGATTCAAAAGGGCTTAGAGGGGAAATACAATCGGTGGGATACCTTCACAAAAGACAGCTTTTAAGCAGGAGATATTTGGGCTGTCATGCTAGGAGGTAGATTGGATGCTTAATTGCTGCTGCTTTTGTGCTGTGGAGTGAGAGGTCTCAAAGACCCCCAGAAACGAGGCATTTGCTTCCCTGTGTAACAAATCAAGGAGGATCAGTTCTGACAACAAATCTAGAATGCCTGTCACTCACCCGTTCGGGCGCCGCATTTAAAGGTGGGGCGAACAGCTCTCAAGGAAGGAAAGAGCCGCCAATTCAGAATAATTGAATAACTGAGTTGGAAGGGACATTGGGGGGGGGGGTCTTCTAGTCCAACCCACTACTCGAGCAGGAGACCTTATACCAGGGGTGAAATCCAGCAGGTTCTGACAGGTTCTGGAGAACCGATAGCGGAAATTTTGAGCGGTTCAGAGAACCGGCAAATATCACCTCTGGCTGGCCCCCGAGTGGGGTGGGAATGGAGATTTTGCAATATCCTTCCCCCAGGAGAGGGGAGGGAATGGGGATTTTGCAGTATCCTTCCCCTGGAGTGGGGTGGGAATGGTGGTATTTTGCAGTATCCTTCCCCTGCTACACCCACCAAGCCACACCACGTCTACCAAGCCATGCCCACAGAACCGGTAGTAAAAAAATTTAGATTTCACCACTGCCTTATACCATTCCAGACAAGAGGCTGTGTCTAGTCTTTTCTTAAACACCTCCATTGATGGAGCACCCACAACTTCTGAAGGCAAGCCGTTACATTGATTATTATTATTTTTTTAATTTCTCCGGAAGGCAGCATATAAATGCCATATAAATCCCTTCTTGTCCTAATTTCTAAATTTCTCCTTAGTTCTAGGTTGTTTCTCTCCTTGATTCAGAGGTGGGTTTCAGCAGGTTCTGACCAGTTCTGGAGAACCGGTAGCAGAAATTTTGAGGAGTTCGGAGAACCGGTAGTAAAAATTCTGACTAGCCCCCATCTATTCTCTGCCTCCCAAGTCCCAGCTGATCGGGAGGAAATGGGGATTTTGGAGTAACGTTGGTGGCACAGCAGACTAAAGCGCTGTTAAGTAACACCAGCTGCCTGCAATTACTGCAAATTCAAATCTCACCAGGCTCAAGGTTGTCTCAGCCTTCCATCCTTCTGAGGTAGGTAAAATGAGGACCCGGATTGTGGGGGCAATAAACTGACTTTGTATAAAAAAAGAACACCGCTTGGGGGGGGGGGCGAAAGCCCTACTAAGCAGGTATATACTAAAGGATGAAGGCTATTGCTTAATGCATTGTAAGCCGCCCTGAGTCTCCGGAGAAGGGCGGCATATAAATCGAACCAATAAATAAATAAATAAATAAACAAACAAACAAACAAACAAACAAACCTTCTCCTGGATTGGGGAGGGAATGGAGATTTTACAGTATCCTTCCCCTGCCACGCCCACCAAGCCACGCCCACCAAGCCACGTCCACAGATCCAGTAGTAAAAAAAATTTGAAACCCATCACCGCCCTGAGTCCTGCGGGAGAAGGGCGGTATAGAAATAAAAATAAATAAATAAATAAATAAATAAATAAATAAATAAATAAATAAATAAATAAATAAATAAATTAGTTTCCATCCATTGCTTCTTGTCCTGCCTTCAGGTGCTTTGGAGAACAGGCTGAACCCACCCACCCCTCTTTTTGATGGCAGCCCCTGAAATATTGAAACACTGTTATCATGTCACCCCTAATCCTTCACTTTGTTAGACTAAATATACTGGGTTCCTGCAACTGTTCTTCATACGTTTTAGCCTCCAGTTCCCTAATCCTCTTTCTTGGCAGAACAGAAGGATGGGGCGATCCCAACAGTCTACATAAAAGCAGCAGAGAGCGAATAAATGTCCATGAATTTAGGAATTTTATCGCCCGACAGATGGCGCTCCGTTGGGGCGGCATGGCGGTGGGGGTGTGATAGAGACTTTTTGCAAAGGGGGTCGACTCCCTACAGCTGCACAAAATCCTAGCAAAAGTTTAATAAACAAAACGGATCGTATCACTTGCTCTCACATTTCCCGACGGCCCCATCCCCCAAACCCCCAAAATATCCTCCTCAAAGCTTTCTGATTTCAGTTATGAAGAAGTGCATAGACTAGTGTTTCTCAACCTTGGTAACTTTGAGAGACGTGGACTTCAACTCCCAGAAGTCCCCAGCCAGCATGCTTTCAGCTGTGTGGACTTCAGCTCCCAGAATTCCTTTAAGATGGGTGGACTTCAACTCCCAGAATTCTCCAGTCTGTATGTTTTAAGGCATGTGGACTCCGACTCCCAGAATTCCCACCCTAGCCCATCTCACTCCTAGTTCTTCTTTTCATTAAACTAGACATACCTAATTTCCAGCAGGTTCTGACAGGTTCTGGAGAACCGGTAGCGAAAAATTTGTGTAGTTTGGAGAACCGGCAAATGCCACCTCTGGCTGGCCCCAGAGTGGGGTCGGAATGGAGATTTTGCAATATCCTTCTCCCAGGAGTGGGGAGGGAATGGGACAGTGGTGGGTTTCAAATTTTTTTACTACTGGTTCTGTGGGTGTGGCTTGGTGGGCGTGGCTTGGTGGGGCATGGCTTGGTGGGCGTGGCAGGGGAAGGATACTGTAAAATCTCCATTCCCATCCCACTTCAGGGGAAGGATACTATAAAATCTCCATTCCCTCCCCAATGCAGGGGAAGGTTATTTTAAAATCCCCATTTCCTCCCAATCAGCTGGGACTCAGGAAGCAGAGAATAGATGAAGCCTGCATCAGGGTTGTGTTTGACCTTGGGGGGCATGGCCAGGGTGGGCATGGCCAGCTCAATGTCATTCGTGTTAAGGGGGGGCACGTGCCTGTGGCGGCCCAAGCGCTCTGCCAGCGAAAACGGGCTCCCGAGCTCCATTTTCGGCTGCGAACGGCCTCCTGCAATCCTCTGCCAGTGGCCCTCCCTAGCTCCGTTTTTGCTGGCAGAGGCACCACAGGACGGTCCTTTGCTGCTTCCATGGCGGCCCCATGAGCCACATCTAAGCACCCCATGGGCCAGATCCAAGCTTTGAGTTTGACAGTCTGTCAGATTTCGATGCTATCTCAAAATAAATGAATTTCCAAACTGCCGATCTTTAAGGAAATTTTCTCTTTATTCGAGCACAGCAATCTGATCCTGACTCTTTTCGCGGTCAGTACTGACCTTTGCCCCCCAATCCCTCCCTTTCTGATCCCCAATTCTCTGCTTCTCATTGGCTATCTTCCAAGTCACTTTCCTGATTCCTTCTCCGTCAGGTCACAGGAATGTCTCCCCCCTCCCCATCTCCGAGGAGACAGAATCTTCAAAGGGATTTAGCAGGCAAAAGTTCAGGCTTCTCCTCCCCTTTATTATATGTCAGTGCTGGGACGCTGACACAGTCCTGGTCTAGGACAATTCACCATAGCCAAATCGCCATGGCCAACTCATTGAAGGACAACTTCACTGAGATAACTGTACTCTAGACCAGGGATCCCCAAGCTTTTGGACCTCAGGGACCACTTAATTCATAATTTTAAATCCCACGGACCACTAATATGATCTGCCTAATGACCAGCTGGGTGGGCATGGCTAGGTGGTCATGTGACTGGGTGGGCATGGCCAACTCAATGTCACTCATGTCGAGGGGCACCTTGCCAGACTCTACTCGCCCCTCCCCTCCCAGCCACTCCTTGCCTCCCCACCTGGGCTCCTTAGGGCTCCAACAGGAAGCAGTTGTTGGAGCTAAGCAGCCACCACGAGAAAGAGTCGGCAAAACAGCTGGCTCAGTTCAAACTGGATCTGACCAAGAAGGAGGCTCAGCAGAAGCACCTCACTGAGGACTAGGAGCATAGGCTTTCCAAGCAGAGGGAAGACCTGCGGGAGTGCAAGGCCAGGTACCGGCACCTGGAGGCTCAGTGGGCTGAGATGGTCAGCCAGTTCCAGGCCATGAGGCAGTCCCACTGGAACGAGGCCCTCCAGCTCTTCGCCACCAGCAGTGCTTCCCTCCAGCCTTCGCCCAAAGCCCCACACCAGGAGGCTGAAGCAGATCCCAAGTCAGAATTTCTGCCCCCCTCCGACCCTCACAAAAAGACCCCGAAGGGGGAGATTCTCTGCAGCAACACAAACATTCATTGCATGTATCCGGCCCAGGGGCCGTAGTTTGAGGACCCCTGATTTAGTGCAATATAAAAAACGCAAATAATTTTTCTGCGGACCACCAAAATTTTCTCGCAGACCACCAGTGGTCCACGGACCACCAGTTGGTGGTATTAGTAATATTACTAATACTACGAATAATATATTATAGTAATATATAACAATATAGTCATGCTATTCATAGTATTTAATTTCATATCGGTTAAGTATATTTTGCAGATTGCTTTTGTTGATGCCTCTTGAATGCATACTCTTTTGCTGTCTCATAATCCTTGGTGGCTCTCCAGGATGAGCTACCCTTGAGATCTTTGTCCAGCACAGCAGAAATAAAAAGCCCAAACTTAGCAATTGCAAATCCTTTTCTTCCTGAACCCCATCACCCAGAGAGCGTTGAATATAATATTATTTCTCAAGAGTTAGTTGTGCGCACGGGAGATTAATTTCCAATTCTCCTGGAGACTACAGAAACCAAGAAATGATTACACTGAGTATTTCAGAAGTTTCTTAGACAAAGTGGAAAGGTCTTACCAGCACTCATTCTCTTCTCTTCACTTCTATCAGGATCATCATTAGAGCTCATAAAAGATCAGAATCCTAAATCAATCCTGACTGTACCTTGGAAGGACAGATCCTGAAGCTGAAGCTCAAATACTTTGGCCACCAAATGAGAAGAGAGGACTCACTGACGAAGACCATGATGCTGGGTGGTAAGATGGAAGGTGAAAAGAGAAGGAGACAGGAGAGGATGAGATGGTTTGATAGGAGGAGGACAGATCCATTCAAGGAACATGAATTTTGGGCAAACACTGAGAGATGGTGGAGGACAGGGGAACCTGTGTGCTCTGGTCCATGGAGTCATGAAGAGTCAGACACAACTTGGTGACTGAACAACAACAACTAACATCACATTACTCCAAGTCTGTTTTCTCCATGACTTGAAGGAAACAAAAGAGACAACGGACTGAACTCTAGTAGAAGAAGAATTTACCAAAACTCTGCTTAACAAGACTGTATGAATCAAAGAAGATGTCAGCACTTCAACCTGCATTTACTCTAGTGCTGACATAAGAAGGAGAAGAGGGGGCATCTGGCAAGAGGACACTTGACTTCTCACCTATTTATTTTCCTTGAAGATAATATCCCCTAGGAGATTAGATGGGAGGGGGGACATTCCTGGGAGCTTAAATAGTAGATATGGGGAGAGTGATTTGGAAGATGGCCAATGAGTGCAGGGGAGTGGGGAACAGAAAGGGAGGGTTTTGGGGCTGGACGTCAGTGTTGGCTGACGTCCAGCCCCATTTGGACTCAGGTTAGGATGTCGTGCTCAATAAAAAGGAGTTTTTTCTTCAAAGATTTTGTTTGAAATGCATTTTATTCGAGACGACCATGAAACTTGACAGAAGGTTTGATTTGAACACTTAATTCAATTTTTAACTTAGACTTGATTCCCTTCAATTTGGTTGAAATCAGTCTGGGTTGTTAAGAAACGCTCAACAAACAGACCAAAGTCAGAATCAGAATAGAGCTGGGAAAGTCGCTCTAAATGGTGATCGCATGACCCAAGACATAGCAACTGTCATAAATGCCTAGCAGTCACCACGCACCCAAATTTTGATCACATGAACATGGGGATGCTGCAACAGACATAAGTGTGAAAACTGGTCATAAGTCGCTTTTTTCAGGACATTTGTAATTTCAAACGGTCACTAAATGAGTGGATGTCAGTCAAGAACTACCTGTAAATCCATAATGTTCCCTTAAACAAAATGCAGGAACAACGAGACTCTCCTGTCCAGCATAAATGGTCCTTCAACTATCCGAAGATAATTGAGGAGCTTCAGGTGCTTTGGGGAATAGATTGACTCCCTCTCTGGAATATCTCAGGGGCTACCACAAAGAAGAGGGGGAGTCAACCTATTCTCGAAAGCACCTGAAGGCAGGACAAGAAGCAATGGATGGAAACTAATCAAGGAGAGAAGCAACCTGGAATTGAGGAGAAATTTCCTGACAGTGAGAACAATTAATCAGTGGAACGACTTGCCTCCAGAAGTTGTGAATGCTCCAACACTGGAAGTTTTTAAAGAAGATGTTGGATAACCATTTGTCTGAAGTGGTTTAGGGTTTCCTGCCTGGGCAGGGGGTTGGACTAGAAGACCTCCAAGGATCCCTTCCAACTCTGTTATTCTGTTAAGATAGTCATAACTTCCTCCGTTAAGATACCCCTTTCCTTCTGCTGTGGCCGTCTTTGAATTTTCAGACCTCTTTAGGTAACCTAAACGAGACAAATACCGTACCTCAAAATACTAATATTATTCTTTTCCTTGAAGAGTTCTGCGTAGAACTCTTAAAAGCAGAAGGACTTTTACGGAGGAAGGGAGAAACGGAAAACTACTGAAAGAAGAACGAAGAAAGGAAAGAAAAGATCAGAGGCAGAGATTGAAAAGGAAAGAAAATTGGAGCGAAACGAGGTTCCCGAGAGACTCGTTGTTTGCTCAGCTGGCAAAGAAGTCCAAAATGGGAGTTGAAATTAGTATAATGGTTGATGAGAACCCAAAGACGAGAGTACTATAGTCCTTTAATCAAGGGTTTGGCTGCACATAACAGTGACATCCTGTAATTGGCTTCTCATTTTTGATGTTTCAGTTATAGCTTCCTTTGTTTATCACAGCCTGGAGAGACAAAACCAGCAAAAGGGATGAGATGCTCAGATACAGATGTTAGTTCAGCTTGGAAGAAAAATGTTGAAAACACCCAGCCATCCCAGTTTCAGAGGAGGTTAACTTCTTTGTTTTACAATTCGCAGGGGGAAAAAATTGCAATGCCGTTGGAGCGTATGTCTACTCAAATTCAGTCAACCTTCTTCCAAAGGAACACGTGCGGGATTTCAGATATATGAAATGTGGAATATATACGTTTCTGTTTTAGTTATGGAGCCTGTTTGGTCCGGTGAATAAGGCTCAACTAGAAACCGGGAGATGGTGAGTTCTAGTCCTGCCTTAGGCGTGAAAGCCAGCTGGGTAACTTTGGATCATCACTAGGAGACGGTGAGTTCTAGTCCTGAATTAGACACAAAAACCTACTGGGTGACTTTTTTATTTTTTATTTTTATTTTACTTTTAATTTGTATACCGCCCTTCTCCAACAGGACTCAGGGCGATGAACAGCCATGGTAAAACATAACATATAAAATTTAAAAGCAATTTAAAAACATTAAAGAATTTGGCTATACATTTAAAACAACCCGGTTTAAAACCAATTACAAATTAAAATCGAAGGGATGGGATCAAGCCAGCCCGGCTAGGAGAAAAAGATGGGTTTTCAGGGCCCGATGAAAAGTCCGGAGGTCTGGTATCGTGCGTATCTCTGGGGGCAGGTCGTTCCAGAGGGCAGGTGCCGCCACAGAGAAGGCCCTCCCCCTGGGGGTCGCCAGCCGACATTGTCTGGCCGACGGCACCCTGAGGAGTGCCTCTCTGTGGGAGCGTACTTTGGGCTGATCATTTCATTTTTTTTCATTTCATTTTATTAGATTTATATACCGCCCTACTCCCGAAGGACTCAGGGCGGTGAACAGCCAGAAAGATAAAACACACAAACTACAAAATTTAAAAGACAATATAAAAACCCATTAAATAATTTGGCCCAATACAATTTAAAACACCCCTAATGTTTTAAAACCAATTTTAAAAGTTACAATTAAAAGGGAAGTTGGGCCTTTTAATTGTACTAGAACTCACCAGGAGATCGTGAGTTCTAGTCCTGCCTTAGGCATGAAAGCTGGCTGGGTGACTTTGGGCCAATCGCCAGGAGACGGTGAGTTCTAGTCCTGAATTAGACACAAAAACCTACTGGGTGACTTTGGACCAATCACCAGGTGATGGTGAATTGTAGTGCCACTTTAGGCACGAAAGCCACTTGGGTGACTTTGGGCTGATCACCAGGAGATGGTGAGTTCTAGTCCTGCCTTAGGCATGAAAACTGGCTGGGTGACTTTGGGCCAATCACCAGGAGACGGTGAGTTCTAGTCCTGAATTAGGCACAAAAACCTATTGGGCGACCTTGGGCCAATCACCAGAAGATGGTGAATTGTAGTGCTGCTTTAGGCGCAAAATCCATTGGGTGACTTTGGGCCAATCACCAGAACTTGGTGGATTTTTAGTCCTGTCTTAAGCATAAAAGCTGATTGGGTGACTTTGGGCTGATCACCAGGAGACAGTGAGTTCTAGTCCTGCCTTAGGCACAAATGTTGGCTGGGTGACTTTGGGCCAGAAACTCAGAAATAGTGAGTTCTAGTCCTGCCTTAGGGATGGAAGTCAGCTTTGGGGACAATCACTTTCACTCAGCTTAACCAACCTCACAAGGTTGTTGCATGGAAAATAGGAGGAGGAAGAGGTACTGGGTATGTTTGCTGCCTTGAGTGACTTATAAAGTAAGAAAGATGGGATAAACATCAAATAACTGAAAGCAAATAACTGAATTTCAACCTTGATTCTTAGATGTAAGAAGACCCCAGATAGACAGAACATTCAAAATAGATGATGATTATAACTAATAAAAATACTGATTTCAAAATAATCTTTCTGCTTGTTTATTGGGGAAAAAAATGCATATTTTGAGGTGTTGAACAAAAAATAAACCTAACAAAATTCTCATCCAGCTTCCTAATAAAGAGAGGTTGTTAAATTGTTATTATATCTGGACTAAAATAAAATTTCAAGAATGTTGGTGTATTAATCTTGATGTGAATCTCCACTTTATCTGGACTAGAAGGCCTCCAAGGTCCCTCCCAGCTCTATTCTGATTGATTGATTGATTGATTGATTGATTGATGATTGATTATCTGTGTGTTGATTGCTGGTAGGGAGATGTTTTGTTCCTTTTATTTTATTTATTTATTTATTTTATTTATTAAATTTTTATACCGCCCCCTCTCCCAAAGGACTTGGGGTGGTGAACAGCCAAGATTAAAAACATATAATATAAACATTAAAATACATTTAAAAGAAAATTAAATCCAAAATGGTTCCCCAATTTAAAACACCTTACCCATAACCCTATAATTAAAACAAATTTAAAATTTCCACATTTAAAAGGGGGAAGATTTAGGCCAGGCCGGCTTGATGAAATAGGAGAGTCTTAAGCGCGCGGCGGAAAGTGCACAGATCCGGGATCCTCCGTATCTCCGGGGGTAGCTCGTTCCAGATCATAGGTGCCCCCAAAGAGAAGGCTCTCCCCCTAGGGGCCGACAGCCAACATTGTTTGGCCGACGGCACCTGGAGGAGCCCCTCTCTATGGGAGCGTACTGGCCGGTGGGAGGCTATTGGTGGTAGTAGGCGGTCCCGTAAATAACCAGGTCCTAAGCCATGGAGCGCTTTAAAGGTGGTAACCAAGACCTTGAAGTGCACCCGGAAGACCACCGGGAGCCAGTGCAGCTCGCGCAGGAGAGGTGTTACATGGGAACTCCACGTCGCTCCCATAACCACCCGCGTGGCCACACTCTCCGCACTCTGGGGGTTTTGATTGTCTCTTTTGAATGGCAGGTAAACGTTGTTTATCTCTATGTGTCTGGTGATGGCGGCTTTGTCTGAACGCCAAGATTCCAGGAATTCTCCAGAAATTGCAGTTCAATCCTGAGCTATAAATATCCCCTTCCAATTTTTTTTTCTTTTTATAGCTGGAGTAAAGATGAAGTCCAAGAATGGCCTTGGTAAAAAAAAAAAAAAAAAAATGGAGCCTGTCTAAAGGTTTCACAACGTGTCACATGAATTCCATCAGTAAGAGGTATAAATCACGATTTATGATTTAGCCTGATGTACGAAACTAGCTCATTGTACTTTATTTATTAAGAAAACCATGACCTAGCATGTGGCATGAACAATGAAGCAGCTGAGGTAATAAATTTCTTCAGGATACTGAGTTAGGTCTCAAAAAGAGATGAAGTTCAACCAAATCACGAATTTTGTTTTTCTTTTTTTAAAAAAATATTTCAATTTCCTGTATACGCCTGAAACTGACATTGTTGCTTCTGTTTCATCATCTGTCTAAGTAACTTTCTTAAGTGTCATCTGCAAAGCTTTGGAAACCCAAATTTGGATGTGGAATTAAATTTATGAATGTCCACATGATCCTTATCCAAAAACTCCCTGTATTTCAAGCTTGGAGAACAGTAAATGTCGGAGATAACCAGGCTGAGCCTGAGGGAGGGGTCAAACCAGTGGTGGGTTCCTCCCGGTTCAGTCCGGTTCGGCCGAGCCGGTAGTGGTGACGATATGACGTCACCGAACCGGTTCTCCCCCCCCCCCCCGCCCTCCCACACCCACACCCACCCATGTTATTCTTACCTTTTATTTGGCCCCACCCCCAATCTATTGCTGCCTCCTGAGTCCCAGCTGATGACTAGAGGGAAAAAAACTGTTTAAACTCTTGCCGTGGGGCTTCAAAGGGCCGCCCTACAGCTGATCAGTGTTAAAAGCAAACAAATGAGCCGGGTCGTAAGTGCGAGGACTGGTCGTAAGTGCGAGGACCTTCCAGAAATGACTCTGACCAGATAGCCACGCCCACCCAGTCACATGACCTCCAAGCCACACCCACAAAATAAGCCACGCCCACAGAACCGGTAGTAAAAATATTTAGAACCCACCCCTGGGTCAAACATGTCATTAGTCTTGAATCCCTTCACAACTACAAGAGATCCCCGTCCACCTTCAATTCCAATGACTCTTAGGTAAAGGTAAAGGTAAAGGTTCCCCTCGCATATATGTGCTAATCGTTCTCAACTCTAGGGGGCGGTGCTCATCTCCGTTTCAAAGCCGAAGAGCCAGCGCTGTCCAAAGACGTCTCCATGGTCATGTGGCCAGCATGACTCAACACCAAAGGCGCACGGAACGTTGTTACCTTCCCATCAAAAGTGGTCCCTATTTTTCTACTTGCATTTTTTACCTGCTTTCGAACTGCTAGGTTGGCAGAAGCTGGGACAAGTCACGGGAGCTCACCCCGTTACGCGGCACTAGGGATTCGAACCGCTGAACTGCCGACCTCTTGATCGACAAGCTCAGCATCTTAGCCACTGAGCCACCGTGTCCCTACATTGACTCTTACCAACTGCCAATTTGCTTTGGCTGTTATTAGTTGTATAAACAGAGGCATAGAGTCAAAATCATGTGAGGTATTAGTACCGCTTTATAAAACGTTAGTAAGATCGCACCTGGAATACTGCATTCAGTTTTAGTGACCACGTTACAAAAACGTTGTTGAGACTTTGGAAAAAGAGCAGAGAAGAGCAACTAAGGTTATGAAAGGCCTGGAGACTAAAACCTATGAAGAACAGTTGCAGGAATTGGTATAGCTAGTCTAGAGAAAAGAAGGAGTAGGGAGGGCATGATATCATTATTCCAGTACTTGAGAGGCTGCCACAAAGAAATGGGGGTCAACTTACTTTCCAAAGAACCAGAAGACAAGACAAGAAACAATGGGTGGAAACTAATCAAGGAGAGAAGCAACCTGGAATTAAGGAGAAACTTCCTAACAGGGAGGACAATTAACCAATGGAACAGCTTGCCACCAGAAGTTGTGGGTGCTTCATCACTGGAGGCTTTTAAGAAGAGACTGGACAGCCACTTGTCTCAAATTGTATAGGGTCTCCTGCTTGATCAGAGGGTTGGACTAGAAGACCTCCAAGGTCCCTTCCATCTCTATTCTGAATGATTCTTCAGAATAGTTCAGATTCTTGTAGACAGCATTAGTATGCAATAAACCTTCATATTCATTTTCAACTACCTGGACTTTCTGATTTTCCTGCTCTTGACTGTAACTCCTTAATCAGGAGAAAGGTGGAAGTTTGGGGTTGGAAGTACCATCATTCCATGGTGGCGCAGTGGTTAGAATGCAGTACTGCCGGCTACCTCTGTTGACTGCCAGCTGCCTGCAGTTCAGCAGTTCGATTCTCACCGGCTCAAGGTTGACTCAACCTTCCATCCTTCCGAGGTGGGTAAAATGAGAACCCAAATTGTTGGGGGCAAGAGGCTGATTCTGTAAACTGCTTAGAGAGGGCTGGAAAGCACTCCAAAGCGGTAGATAAGTTTAAGGGCTATGGCTATTGCCAGGAGTTCGATCCTGACCAACTCAAGGTTGACTCAGCCTTCCATCCTTCCAAGGTTGATAAAATGAAGATCCAGATTGTTGGGGGCAAGAGGCTGACTCTGTGAAACATATGGAAAGTGCTAGAAAGCATTATGAAGTGGTATATAAGTCTAAGTGTTCTTGCTATTATTCCCATATTAGCTCTAAACCAAGGTAGATTTGAAAAACATGGGGAGAAGCAACCTGGAATATGGGACATAGAATACTAGAGTTGGAAGGGACCTTGGAGGTCTTCTAGTCCAACCCCCTGCTCAAGTAGGAGACCTTATACTAGTGTTGATGAACCTTTTTGGCATCGAGTGCCAAAACGGGGGTGTGCGCATGTACACTGGTAACTGGAAGAGCAGCCGCCTGGCGCACATGCACGTGCTGGGAAGATGATCTTTTGGTTTCCAGCACACACATGTGCACGGGCCACCTGGTCTTCTGGTTTCTGGTGTGCATGCACACACGAAGATCAGCTGGTTGGCGTGCTGGAACCCGGAAGAACCACAGGCAATGGCTCGCATGCCCGGAGAGATGGATCTGTGTGCCACTTCCGGCACGCATGCCATAGGTTCACCATCATGGCCTTATACCAACTCAGAAAGCTCAAACTGCCCAAGGAGCTGCTGATCCAGTTCTATGGAGGAATTATTGAGTCTGTCATCTGCACCTCCATAACTGTCTGGTTTGGTTCTGCAACCCAACAAGACAGACACAGACTTCAGAGGATCATTAGAACTGCGGAAAAAACAATGGCTACCAACCTGCCTTCCATGGAGGACCTGTATACTGCACGAGTCAAAAAGAGGGCTGTGAAAATATTTACAGATTCCCTCGCATCCTGGACATAAACTGTTTCAACTCCTACCCTCAAAACGACGCTATGGAGCACTGCACATCAGAACAACTAGACACAAGGACAGTTTTTTCCCCAACGCCATCACTCTGCTAAACAAATAATTCCCTCAACACTGTCAAACTAGTTACTAAGTCTGAACTACTATTAATCTTCTCATTGTTCCTATCACCCATCTCCACCCACGCCCATCAGCAGCAGCCAAAAAAGCCAATGCAATCCTAAATTGCATTTTTTTAAAAAAATTTGATTTATATGCCGCCCTTCTCCGGAGACTCAGGGCGGCTTACAATGCGTTAAGCAATAGCCTTCATCCTTTTGTATATTTATACAAAGTCAGCTTATTGCCCCCACAAACTGGGTCCTCAATTTACCTACCTTAGAAAGGATGGAAGGCTGAGTCAACCTTGAGCCTTGAGTCAACCTTGAGCCTTGGCGAGATTCGAACCCTGCAGTAATTGCAGGCAGCTGGTCTTAATAACCAGCTTAATAACAGGGTGCCTTAAACCACTGTACTACCAAGGCATTAACAGAGGGATACAATCAAGATCAACTGAGGTACTAACACCACTCTATAAAGCCTTAGTAAGACCACATCTAGAGTAATGCATCCAGTTTTGTTCACCACACTATAAAAAGATGTTGTGACTCTAGAAAAAGTGCAGAGAAGAGCAACAAAGATGATTAGGGGACTGGAGGTTAAAACATACGAAGAAAGGTTGCAGGAACTGGGCATGGCTAGTCTAGTGAAGAGAAGGACCAGAGGAGACAGGATAGCCGTCTTCCAATATTGGAGGGGCTGCCACAGAGAGGAGGGGGTCAAGCTGTTTTCCAAAGCACCTAAAGGCCAGACAAGGAATAATGGATGGAAACTGATCAAGGAGAGATTCAACCTGGAAATAAGGAGGAATTTTCTGACAGTGAGAGCAATCAACCAACGGAACAGAAGTTGCCTTCGGAAGTTGTGGGAGCTTCATCACTGGAGGCTTTCAAGAAGAGACTGGACTGCCATCTGTCAGAAATGGTGTAGGGACTCCTGCTTGAACGAGGGGTTGGACTAGATGACTTACTTACTAGATGACTAGATGACTTACAAGATCCCTTCCAACTCTGTTAATCTGTTACTCTATTTCAATTTAGGATGAACACCCATTGAATGGTGTGGGAGTAGGAATGGATTTCCAGAGAGAGAAAAATTGCAGACTACAGGAACCATTTGCACCACTCAGGTGACTCTGAGGACACAGATAAATCTCCAAGTGCTTCAATGTCTCTCTAAAAAGATGCAAATGACCAACTGTCTGCAAGGAGTATCAATCCTTCCATTCCCCGCCCTTCATTCAGAGCTGAAGAAGCTTCTTGGATGAGAAGCGAAATGTCTTCAAAGAAAAAAAAAGCGAGAAAGTCCAGTTGCCTCTTGAAAAAAGCACCTTTTGGTTAACTTTCAACTGGAAATTTTGGGCTTAATTATGATCGCGCATCCGGGATTACCTGTATCTGTTATTTTCTATCATTTGATCATTTCCTGATCGAAGGCAAAGGGTGCGGGAGAAGTACTTTCAAAGGAGTTAAGAAAATAGCCACCCTCTGATACAATTTGGATAACTCAGAGGGGAGGTGGAAGAAAAGAAAACATACACTCGAAAAAAAAAATAATAATGGAAGGGCCTTTCATTTGCTTCAACCGAGGTAGCCAATTTAAATTTCCATAAAGGAAGCGCTGATGTGTGTCCCAGCGAGATGAAGTGTCAAATCAAGCTACTCTTTAGCGTTAAACTACCATTCTTTCGCCCCCAAGAAATCAGGTTTCCTTAAGAATCAGGAACAATGATCGCAGTATAATCAAAATAATACCGAATCCTCACTTTGGGCCTGACGGTTAAGCAATTTTCAGCTCTCAGATGCTCAAAGGAAACAAACGTGAAGAGAAATTTAATTTGTCATTGGCTCCAGAAGCGGAGTTCACATTCTGTAGCAGCCAGCACTGGAAATGTGAGAACACATGCCATCCGCATCAGAGGTGGGTGTCAGCAGGTTTGGACCAGTTCTGGAGAACTGGTAGCGGAAATTTTGAGTCGTTCAGAGAACCGATAGTAAAAATTCTGACCGTCCCCGCCCCCATCTATTCTCTGCCTCCCAAGTCCCAGCTGATCGGGAGGAAATGGGGAGTTTGCAGTATCCTTCCCCTGGAGTGACATGGGAAAGGAGACTTTACAGGATCCTTCCCCTGCCATGCCCACCAAGCTACGCCCACCAACCCATGCCACGCCCACCAAGCCACACCCACAGAACCGGTAGTAAAATTTTTTGAAACCCACCACTGATCTGTACATACGTGCGGTGTCACTAAACATGGCAATTCACTCACGTACGCTGTCCGCACATACATGCAATGTCAAACAACACGGCAATTCTCTCACCCGTGCCATCTGCACAAGTGTGAGGCATCAAAAATACAGCGATATATCTATCTATCTATCTATCTATCTATCATCCATGAATCAATCTCTCTCTCTATCATCTATCATCTATCTATCTATCTATCTATCTATCTATCTATCTATCTATCTATCTATCTATCTATCTATCTATCTATCTATCTGTCTATCTGTCTATCTATCTATATATCTATCTATCTATCATCCATGAATCAATCTCTCTCTCTCTGTCTGTCTGTCTGTCTCTATCTATCTATCTATCTATCTATCTATCTATCTATCTATCTATCTATCTATCTATCTATCTATCTTATCTTTCATCTATCTATCTATCTATCGTGTGTGTGTGTGTGTGTGTGTGTGTGTGTGTGTGTGTGTGTGTGTGTGTGTGTGTTTCTCTCTGTCTCTCAAAACCAACCCTGACAGGACAAGCCACTACATCAAGAACAGAAAACCACACTCCCTTCTAGAACTGAAGATGTTACCCTGATGAATGATGAAACATCTGCAAGAAAACCACCAAGCTCAGAAGGTGCTAGTTCAATCCTGAGCTACCAATAATCTCTACTATTGGTCAGGTTGGATAGTTTGCATGACAGAAATAGGAAGATGGTTCCTGCCTAATAGTTCCCAGAGTAGATGCTTTAGTGGTGGCGGGTGTATTTACATAGAATCCTAGAGCAGGAAAGGACCTTGGAGGACTTCTAGACTGACTGTCTACTCAACCAGAAGACTATATGATTCCAGACAAATGGCTGTCCAAGCTTCTTGAAAACGTCCAGTCATGGAGCACCCAATTTCCAGAGATAAGCAGTTCCACTGATTGAATTGTTCTCACAGTCAGGAAATTTCTCCTTAATTTTAGCTTGGATCTCTCTTTCTTAAGTTTCCATCCGTTGCTTCTTGTCATGCCCTTAGGTGTTTTGGTGAATAGGTCAATCCAGGGATGAAATCCAGCAGGTTCTGACAGGTTCTGGAGAACCAATAGCGGAAATATTGAGTAGTTCAGAGAACTGGCAAATACCACCTCTAGCTGGTCCCAGAGTAGGTGGGAATGGAGTTTTTGCAGTATCCTTCCCCCAGGAATGGGGAGGGAATGGAGATTTTGCAGTATCCTTCCCCTGGAGTGGAGTGGGAATGGGGATTTTGCAATATCCTTCCCCTCAGGAGTGGGGTGGGAATGGAGATTTTACAGTATCCTTCCCCTGCCACGCCCACCAAGCCACGCCCACAGAACCGGTAGTAAAAAAATTTGAATTTCACCACTGGGTCAATCCCCTCTTCTCTGTGACCGTCCCTCAAGTATTGGAAGTCAGCTATCATGTCATCCCTAGTCCATCTCTTCATTAGACTGGATATTGAAAGATATCCAGAATATTGAAGAATATCTTCTGAGGGATATGAAGCCTATGAGGTCAGTTCAGCTGTAAGGGAGTGAATGGCCCCAAGTTGTCCAGTTTATTTCCATATCAGAAGGTGGACTAGGTCTTCCTGTCTGAGCCCAACATCTTTATCACTCCACCAATCTCAAGGAAAACCTATTCTAGCCTTTTAGCCACCAGAATGTCTCCATGGCAACTTCATCCACACAACGTCTTCATGAGTAGACGTCAACTGGCATAGCTCTTCTCATAATGGGAGATCTCAACAACTTTCCTTTTGCTACCTCCTACCCTTCAAACTCAGGGACGTGGTGGCTCGGTGGCTAAGATGCTGAGCTTGTCGATCGAAAGGTTGGCAGTTCAGTGGTTCGAATCCCTAGTGCTGCGTATAACGGGGTGAGCTCCCGTGACTTGTCCCAGTTTCTGCCAACCTAGCAGTTCGAAAGCAGGTAAAAAATGCAAGTAGAAAAATAGGGACCACCTTTGGTGGGAAGGTAAAAGCATTCCGTGCGCCTTTGGCGTTGAGTCATGCCGGCCACATGACCACGGAGACATCTTCAGACAGCGCTGGCTCTTCGGCTTTGAAAGGGAGAGGAGCACCGCCCCCTAGAGTCAGGAACAACTAGCACATATGTGCGAGGGGAACCTTTTCCTTTACTTTTTTACCCTTCAAACTACCTTTAAAGGAAAAGTCCCTTGGATCCTGGACATAAACTGGACATAAACTACAGACTCCTCACATCCTGGACATAAACTCTTTCAACTTCTTCCCTCAAGACGACACTATAGGGCATTGCACACCAAAACAACTGGATACAAGGATGGTTTTTCCCCCCCATGCCATCACTCTGCTGAACAACTAATTCCCACAACACTTGTCTTATGCCCTAGGATGTCAAAGCACCTAGTAGGGCTGCATTGCTATGATCCTTCTCATCTTTCCTATAAGCTATAAGATCTTTTAGCATCTTATGACTATAACCTTGTTGCTTGTGCCTTATGATGTATGTTGATTGCTTTATTTAGGATCCTATAGGATCCTATAGATAACAGTTGTATCTTATGATTTATGATGGTATTTTATGATTATGATAATAATTTCTCATTTGCTGCTTGTATGTACACTGAGAGCATATACAGCAAAAACAAATTCCTTGTGTGTCCCATCACACTTGGCCAATAAAGAATTCTATTCTATTCTATTCTATTCTATTCTATTCTATTCTATTCTATTCTATTCTATTCTATTCTATTCTATTCTATTCTATTCTATTCTATTCTATTCTATTCTATTCTATTTCTATTTCTATTTCTATTTCTATTCCATTCGATTCCATTCCATTCCATTCCATTCTATTCTATTCTATTCCACTCCATTCCATTCCATATTTTCCATTCCATCTCTCTTCTCTCTTCTCTTCTCTTCTCTTCTCTTCTCTTCTCTTCTCTTCTCTTCTCTTCTCTTCTCTTCTCTTCTCTTCTCTTCTCTTCTCTTCTCTTCTTCTCTTCTCTTCTCTTCTCTTCTCCTCTCCTCTCCTCTCCTCTCCTCTCCTCTCTTCCCTTCCCTTCCCTTCCCTTCCCTCCCTTCCCTTCCCCTCCCATCCCATTCCATATTTTCCATTCCTTCTCTTCTCTTCTCTTCTCTTCTCTTCTCTTCTCTTCTCTTCTCTTCTCTTCTCTTCTCTTCTCTTCTCTTCTCTTCTCTTCTCTTCTCCTCTCCTCTCCTCTCCTCTCCTCTCCTCTCCTCTCCTCTCCTCTCCTCTCCTCTCCTCTTCTCTTCTCTTCTCTTCTCTTCCCTTCCCTTCCCTTCCCTCCCATCCCATTCCATATTTTCCATTCCTTCTCTTCTCTTCTCTTCTCTTCTCTTCTCTTCTCTTCTCTTCTCTTCTCTTCTCTTCTCTTCTCTTCTCTTCTCTTCTCTTCTCTTCTCCTCTCCTCTCCTCTCCTCTCCTCTCCTCTCCTCTCCTCTCCTCTCCTCTCCTCTCCTCTCCTCTCCTCTCCTCTCCTCTTCTCTTCTCTTCTCTTCTCTTCTCTTCTCTTCCCTTCCCTTCCCTTCCCTCCCATCCCATTCCATATTTTCCATTCCTTCTCTTCTCTTCTCTTCTCTTCTCTTCTCTTCTCTTCTCTTCTCTTCTCTTCTCTTCTCTTCTCTTCTCTTCTCTTCTCTTCTCTTCTCTTCTCTTCTCTCTCTTCCTTCCCTTCCCTTCCCTTCCCTTCCCTTCCCTTCCCTTCCCTTCCCTTCCCTTCCCTTCTATTCTATTCTGCATTTTATTCTATTCTGAGTTCTGTTCCATTCCATTCCATTCTATAGAAGCCTAGCTCAATATGTTGGCAGCCCTTCTTAGATTCCACCAGTTCTCCACCCTTTGTCAGAAGCAAACCCTAATGAACACTGTAGTTTCCGGCTCGGTAAACATCTCACATGGGATCAGCAAGCATTGATTTTCTTAAATATATGTTTAAAAATAATCTAAACACTCCAACATCTGTTGTGGATCGAGCGGTATTGGCTTGCAAAGGATTCAACCCTGTAAGTCAAGAGCTTTTGTGTTTAATGAGGGCAGAGGCCTCTGGATGCTAAGGTTTCTGTGAGACACCGCTTTTTAAATTTTCAGGAATTTGGCAGGAAAACAGCTTTGTTCCTGGGGAGGGGAGGTGCAGAGCAAAAGAGGCAGGAGATCGTCCTCTAGATATTCCTAGAAACAAAGCAGAGAGGAGGAGAACAACTTTGTGGTGCTTTGTGCATCAGGCTTCATTTCTTTATTGTGGAGATGTTCTGCATACTAACTTCTGCTCTCTCTTCCCCCTCCCTCCCTCTCTGTCTTTCTCTGTGTCTCTCTTTCTCTCTGTGTCTCTCTCTTTCTCTCTATGTGTCTCTCTCTGTCTGTCTGTCTGTTTGTCTGTCTCTGTGTCTCTCTCTCTCTTTCTCTCTCTCTCTCTGTCTCTCTCTCTCTGTCTCTCTTTCTCTCTCTCTCTCTCTCTCTCTGTGTGTGTGTGTCTGTCTCTCTGTCTCTCTCTCTGTGTGTCTCTCTGTGTGTGTCTCTCTGTGTCTCTCTGTGTCTCTCTCTGTCTTTCTGTCTCTCTCTGTGTGTGTCTCTCTCTGTCTCTCTCTCTGTCTCTCTATCTCTCTCTGTGTGTCTCTCTCTGTGTCTCTCTCTGTGTCTCTCTCTGTCTTTCTGTCTCTCTCTGTGTGTGTCTCTCTCTGTCTCTCTGTCTCTCTCTGTCTTTCTGTCTCTCTCTGTGTGTGTCTCTCTGTGTGTCTCTCTCTGTCTCTCTGTCTCTCTCTCTGTGTCTCTCTCTGTCTTTCTGTCTCTCTCTCTCTGTGTCTCTCTGTGTGTCTCTCTCCCTCTCCTGCTCTCTCTCTCTGTGTGTGTCTGTGTGTGTGAGAAAGAGAGAGATGTATTTACTAATTTATCCAATTTATGCTCACTGCAACCACAAGAGGCTCATAGTGTAGTGAGGAACAACAAGCGCATTTAAATAATGCATCGATGGGCCTAAACTATAAAACTATAAATATCATAAAAGCAATCAAAACAAGCATCCTAGCGATCACCTCGGTGCAGCTAACCAAGACTGAGTTTGGACCAGCTAATCAAGGCTTGCATAATTAACCATGGCCGATAAACGGAGGTTATGACCTTAGATCACAGTGCTCAGACCTGGAAACCTCAGACAGCCACGAAAGAGGTTGATTGACCCACTCAACCACGGAGACAGAACCACAGTTACTTTCCACCAAAGCCCACATTTCCTGGTTAATGTCGCTTTCTTAATCTCTCTTCTTCCACAGACATTCCTGAAGTCATTGTTGGCCATCTGAAGGACCTTTAAGACTCGTCTTGTCAAGTGGCCTTCAGGGGATCTGATATGGAGTGGAGCCAGGCTCGGTAGCGGCACGACAGTATGTCAAATACAGTCTCTCCTATGCTTTTCCAACTCTTTCCCGTTTTTAAAATTTAAATTAGTTGCTTTTTTTAATGGCTTTTAGATGCTTGGATTGTATTCTTATGTACACCAGCCAGAGACACTATGTAAGATGGGAAGCTGTGGAGGGAGGGAGGGATGGATGGATGGATGGATGGATGGATGGATGGATGGATGGATGGATATAAAAGAAAAGGGAGGGAGGGAGGAAGGAAAGAAATGGAGAGAAAGGAAGGAAGGAAGGAAGGAAGGAAGGAAGGAAGGAAGGAAGGAAGGAAGGAAGGAAGGAAGGAGATAAATGGAGAGGAAGGAAGGAAGGAAGGAGATAAATGGAGAGGTGGGAATGAGGGAGGGAGGAAGGAAGGAGATAAATGGAGAGGAAGGACGGAAAGAAGGAAGGGAGGGAGGGAGGGAGGAAGGAAGGAGATAAATGGAGAGGTGGGAAGGAGGGAGGGAGGAAGGGAGGAAGGAAGAGGAAGGAAGGAAGGAAGGAAGGAAGGAAGGAAGGAAGGAAGGAAGGAGATAAATGGAGAGGTGGGAAGGAGGGAGGGAGGAAGGAAGGAAGGAGATAAATGGAGAGGAAGGAAGGAAAGAAGGAAGGGAGGGAGGAAGGGAGGAGAGAGGGAGGAAGGAAGGAAGGAGATAAATGGAGAGGAAGGAAGGAAGGAAGGAAGGAAGGAAGGAAGGAAGGAAGGAAGGAAGGAAAGAAGGAAGGAAGGATGGATGGAAGGAAGGACATGGATTCTCCAGAATATAATCCATATAATTTATTCCCTCTGGTCTCAGCAATAGGGTCCAGTCCCCTAATCATCTTTCTTGCTCTTGACTTAAGGAAAGAGTGCAGAGAAGAGCAACAAAGATGATTAGGGGACTGGAGGCTAAAACATATGAAGAATGGTTGCTGGAATTAGTTTAATGAAAAGAAGGACTAGGGAAGACATGATAGCAGTCTTCCAATATCTCAGAGGCTGCCACAAAGAAGAGGGAGTCAAGCTATTCTCCAAAGCACCTGAGTGCAGGACAAGAAGCAATGGGTGGAAGCTAATCAAGGAGAGAAGCAACCTAGAACTAAGGAGAAATTTCCTGACAGTTGGAAGTCCCAAAGGTGCTTTTTCAGGAGGCAACTAAACTTTCTTGTTTTTTTTTCTTTGAAGACGTTTCGCTTCTTCAGTCATTACCAGCTGCCTGCAAGGAATATATATCCTTCCATTCCCCACTCTCCTGTCAGAGCTGGAGAAGCTTCTTGGATGCAAAGCGAAACATCTTCAAAGAAAAGAAAAGAAAAAAAACCAAGAAAGTCCAATTGCCTCCTTAAAAAGCACCTTTGGGACAACCATGATCTGGATAACTGAGAATCTCTACAGACCTCTGACCATTGAAACAATTAACCAGAAGTCGTGGATGCTCCATCACTGGAGGCTTTTAAGAAGAGATTGGACATTGTCTAGAATGGTGTATAATAAGATCTCCTGGTTGAGCAGGGGGTTGGACTAGAAGACCTCCAAGGTCCCTCCCAACTCTGTTATTCTGCTATTCTCTTATTATAGTAATTCTCCAAAAAAAAAAGAAAAGAGTCCAGTGCTAATATCCAAAACCCCTAGAAGAATGAGACGTAGCTAAGTCATAACTGGAGAAAGGGCGCCATCTATCCGTAGCTTGGAAGAAACCATAGATTGGCTTTTACTTCAGAATGTCACAATTTTTCCCCCTTTCTTTTCTCGCCCAGCATTGCAGGTCAAGACATTTTCCAGAAGAAAATAAAAATAGTCTGGCTTGACATCCCTTTTCAGATGAACCTTCTGTTTCTCCGTGCAGTGGCATCCCCTGAGAAAAAACTGAGATTTACTGGCATGATGGATCACCGTCATTCTTGCAAACCACCTCTCTCCGAAAGACAAGCTCGTCTCGACCGGGATGTGTTGAACAGATCTTGGCAAGTGGAGAATTGAAGAAGAACATGGAAATCCTCCATCCGTGCTCGAGAAATAGCTGGCCCTCGTTGCAAAGTGATAAAAGGGAGATGCATGAAGGAATTCCTACAATCCCGAAGGCACTTCAGAGACGAAGCGGGAGAAGACATTGAATTAAAGCAGAAAGTTTTCAGAGCAAATAGATCTCGAGGAAAGCTGTACACCCACGGAACCGGGGAAGAAACTTTGGAGAAAGATGCAATGAATTGGTGCAGAGATGCAACATGCAAGAGGGAATAGGAGGAGCCTTGGTGGTGCAGCGGACTAAAGTGCTGTTAAGTAGCACTTAGTTGCCAACTGCCTGCAATTACTGCAAGTTCAAATCTCACCAGCCTCAAGGTTGACTCAGCCTTCCATCCTTCCGAGGTAGGTAAAATGAGGACCTGGATTGTGGGGGCAATAAGCTGACTTTGTATAAAAAAAGAACACCGCTTAGGGGGGGGCCGAAAGCCCTACTAAGCAGGTATATACAAAAGTATGAAGGCTATTGCTTAAAAGCATTGTAAGCCGCCCTGAGTCTCCGGAGAAGGGCAGCAATAAATTGAACCAATAAATAAATAAATAAATAAAATAATTGAAGAGTACATCCCATCGGGAGGATAAACAGTGGCCAGTGAACCGTTGCTACGTGTTATCTTAATAAACACTCCCAAATTAAAATCTGGCAACTATATTTACAGACAGAACACTCGTCCGATCCCTCTTCGTAGCCTCTGTGGTTATTTCACGGGCCCAAACGGCTGATCTCTAACTAAATAGCATCGGTTTGAATCATAAGAAAAGGGTGTTTGAGGTTTGCTATGTTCTGGAGAACATCAAATAACTCAACAATGAATCACTCCCAAAATGATTAGGGAGGCGGGGTGGAATTTTGGTCACCACATTATAAAAAAGATGGTGAGACTCTGGAAAGAGTGCAGAGAAGAACAAGAAAGAGCCTTGGTAGTACAGTGGTCTAAGGCACCCTGTTATTAAGCTGGTTATTAAGACCAGCTGCCTGCAATTATTGCAGGTTCGAATCTCGCCAAGGCTCAAGGTTGACTCAGCCTTCCATCCTTTCTAAGGTAGGTAAATTGAGGACACAGTTGTGGGGGCAATAAGCTGACTTTGTATAAAATATACAAAAGTATGAAGGCTATTGCTGAGCACATTGTAAGTGAGTCTCTGGAGAAGGGTGGCATATAAATCAATTTTAAAAAAAAAGATGTTTAGGGGACTGGAGGCTAAAATATATGAAGAACGCTTGCAGGAATTGGGTACGTCTAGTCTAATGAAAGAGGGACACGGTGGCTCAGTGGGTCAGACACTGAGCTTGTTGATCAAAAGGTCGGCAGTTCAGTGGTTCGAATCCCTAGTGCTGCGTATAACAGGGTGAGCTCCCGTTACTTGTCCCAGCTTCTGCCAACCTAGCAGTTCGAAAGCAGGTAAAAAATGCAAGTAGAAAAATAGGGACCACCTTTGGTGGGAAGATAACAGCGTTCCGTGCGCCTTTGGCGTTGAGTCATGCCGGCTACATGACCACGGAGACGTTTTCGGACAGCGCTGGTTCTTCGGCTTTGAAACGGAGATGAGCACTGCCCCCTAGAGTCGAGAATGACTATCACATATGTGCAAGGGGAACCTTTACCTTTACCTTTAGTCTAATGAGAAGAAGGACTAAGAGGTGACTTCATAGCACTATTCCAATATTTGAGGGGCTCCTACGAAGATGAGGGGGGGTCACACTATTTTCCAAAAGGTAAGACAAGAAACAACAGTTGGAAACTAATCAAGGAGAGTAGCATCCTTAGAACCAAGGAGAAATTTCTTAACGGTGAGAGCCACCAATCATCGGAAGACCTGGCCTTCAGAAGTTGTGGGAGCTGCATCACTGGAGGCTTTCAAAAAAGAGACCGGATGACCATTGGTCTGAAATGGTATGGGGTCTCCTGCTCGAGCAGTGGGGTTGGACTAGAAGACCTCCGAGGTCCCTCCCAACTCTATTATTCCACGTTCTATGTTTTAACTCCACCTCCAAGGATGTCGCACCTAGAGGAGACCTTCGACACCGTGCAAAGAATTTCTGGATTGCCTGAACTGAAAATAAAAATATATATATATATATATATTTTTCCACTCAATGCAGATTGATTTTCTTCGGAATAGGCAGAAATTAAGGGGCTGCCCTCAGCTGCAAACTGCAGCTCAGTTCGTGTTTACTCCAAAGGCTTCTGCAAAGACATTTAAATCAGCAGTGATTTATATAAATTGGTCTCTAATTTAGCGGTGGAAAAAAAAAACAGACTTTCTCCAACACTGCAATCCCAGAAATGTTTATACAAGAGGCTCAGTGACTGACTTCACACAATTAACTCATTTTCTGAACTGCCACGAAACACCGAACAATCAACAACTTACTAACCAAACAAGCCAGGGTCTTTGCCACTCAATGAAACACAGACAAACACACACACAGAGGCACACACACCAACTAACCAAGATTAACATTAGCAGAGCCATGAGATTCAGCTGGGCATACAGCTGTGGACTTAAACAAGTTTTTTTGTTTTTTGTTTTTTTAAAAAAAACATCTTATCCTTATAAAGAGAATGTCTGCATTTTAGGGGGAAATCTGTTCCTGGGGGATCCATCCCATCCTGTGAGGTATGATCATGGCTTATTTTCATCCTGCTGGCTTGCATGGAACTGATCAAGATTTGTAGCTTTCTAGAATGGAAAAGGATGCCTTTGGACACCTTTGGACATATAACTTCTTCATTTGCTAAGGGAGGAAAAGCATCAGCAGAGCAAAAACCCAACATAGCTTCCCAACCAGCAAAGATGCACCAGGGTTTTGCATTCAGATGTAGCCAATTCATAAGCAAAGGCTATATTCTGTCTGAACCTGTTCTTATGTCTGAACCTGTTCAAACCAAGATCCCTTCCAGTTCTATTCGGATTGATGGCTCTAGATAAAATCTCAGGTTGCAAAGCAAGGCAGAGAACCAGGATTAAGGGGGTTGGGGGAAAAACACTTGGAGCGTTTGAGAGATGCAAATATTAGGTAAATTCTCTCCTTATACAATGAGATGAGTGGCAATATTGTCTTTTTTTTAAAAAAAATCTGCATTTCGAAGAGCGGCAATTGAAAGCTCTCGCTCATTCATGAATGAACAAACCCATCCATTTCATTCCCCGTTCCCATCCTGCTCTTATTTTATTTATTTCTTTTATTTCTTTTTCCCCTCTGCAAAATAAATTGCCTGTATGCTGTAAAGCAGGGTGTTAAAGCGAAGCTTGCTTCTTTTTTTGAAAAAGAGAAAGGTGCAATGCAGCCTGGCGATATACCCACGCTCTTTTCCAAATGCAATTTTATTCTCTCTCTTCTTTTTTTTTTTTTCTCTCCCCCTTCCCCCTCTCGTTACCCCGGGAAAAGGCACATTCCACATTGCCTGCCTGCCTGCCAGACTTTTTCCCCCTGCTGTGCAAAACCCACAAAAATCATCCCAGGTATCAATCCACGATCCATCCTGTGCGTTTGGATCAGAACTGTGGGGAAAGCAAGAGGGTGAAATCCAGCCTTAGAGGGGTATCCAAAATTTTGCAGAATGCTAAAAAAAAAATAAAAAAAATAAAAATAAAATTCTAGAATTCCCCTTAGCTTGCTTAGGGGCACCCACGCAACAACCTCTACCGTCAACACACCCAATGACACAAACCCACTCAATCCACACACTGGTACAGCGGAAGCTTGGCAGTGGGGTCGTGGGTTGTTGGGCACCCACTCTCATTGGGGAGGGGTGCATGTGGTCTCTCTCTCTCTCTCTCTCTCTTCAAGATCTCCTTCCTAGCAGGGCAGGTTGCTGCATGTCTCTCTCTCTGTGTGTGTGTCCCTCTGGGTGTGCATCTATGTGAGTGTGAACCCCTTTTCAAGGCATTCCTCATTTCCAGCTAAAAGGTCATTCCTATCTCCTCCTTCTCCACATATAGCCCATGCTGCAGATGGAAGCACTGCAGAGATGATGGAGAAGATGAAGGTGGAAGATTACTGTGGGGAGGCCTGGATCTTAGGGGGGGTTGGAGGGTTGGAGGACTGGGCAGGGCAAACTCTGTTGTAGTTCCTCCAACAGTGGGGCTTTCCCCCCCCCAAAAAAAAACCTGGTCCTGTGGATATTAAGAAAGGGGAATAAAAGGGAAAGGAGAAGTGTATAGACCTCTCCATTCCAAGTTAGCTCTCATCTGGACGTTTTTAAGAAGATGTTGGATAACCATTTTGTCTGAAGTGGTGTAGGGGTTCCTGCCTAAGCAGGGGGTTGGACTAGAAGACCTCCAAGGGCCCTTCCAACTCTGTTATTCTATCCTATCTACTTTCTGTAATGGAAGGAAAGGATGACCTAAAGATTTCCCCTAAAGCCAGGAACCAGCATTTCTTCAACTCAAGGGGGGAACTAATTAAAGTTATCTCTCCCTCTCCCTCTCCCCCTCCCTCTCTCTCTCTCTCTCTCTCTCTCTCTCTCTCTCTCTCTCTTTCTCTCTCCCACCCACTTCTCCTTGCATCATCATTTTTCCTCCTAAGAACTAGAACCTTCAAATTTGGCTTGAAGAACATCTCCCAACCTTCTTCTCTCTCTCTGCTCGGCTTTCCAAGCTGAAAGACAAGCTGGTCAACAGGTCAACTTTCCTTTCTACTTTTAGGATGGACTGCTCAGGGATGACCTCTCAACTCACCCCCCACCCACCCCCATTTTCCTTGGCCCACAAAACACACGGGCCCCCAAAGGTATGGGATGGAGACGTGGGAAGAAGGTGGCCCCAACGTCTCTCCTGGAATCAATACGTGGATGTCTCCTTCTTTTGTTGAGCGCGAAGGATCAGAGGGTAGTATCTAGTGAGTTGTAGAACCTCTTTCCAACCCAAGCTATAAGAGAGAGGGGGGGGGGGGAGAGAGAGAGGGAGGGAGGGAGATAGCCTTGGTTGATCTGGTCATCCTTCTCCTCCTCTCCATCTTGCTTCAAAGCCAACCCATTCCTTGGATTTCTTTAGTCCCTACTTCATCTTGGTCTACAGCAGTGTTTCTCAACCTTGGAAGCTTGAAGTCCACCCATCTTCAAGCTTCCAAGGTTGAGAAACACTGGTCTACAGTATCCAAAAAAACAAAACAAAACAAAAAAAAACCCCACAAAAGAACCAAAAAAGACTCTGTAGCATCTTTTTTCCAACTAACTCATTTCATTAAGAGGCTGGAGGGTTGTTTTTTTTGGAGCTGCAGCTCCGTTCATTGGCTAGAAGATGGAAAGCTCCTGGCCTTTTTCATCCAAACGGGAAGAAATGCCCCTCAGACTCCGTTCGGATTATTATTATTATTATTATTATTATTATTATTATTATTATTATTATTATTATTATTATTATTATTATTATTATTATTATTATTATTATTATTATTATTATTATTATTATTATTTTTGGCCAGGCTAAAAACCTAGAGCTATGAGGCCCGGGCTTTCCCACTTCCCCTGCAACCCCCCTCCCCAAAAAAAAGACCCCCTAATCACTGCAACAAATAAATCAGCAAGACAACTTTTTTTTTCTTTTGGCTAAAAAAGCATCTGGCTCGGGATGAAATCGAAGCTTTCCGGTTATCGCCTCCGGATCTGGTGCAACCCTCCCCGCGCCTTACCATATTCGGGAATTATTATTATTATTATTATTTTTTAAAAAAGAAGAAGCCTCGGGATTGAAGGGGAGAGTGGGTAGAATTTTGCCCCCCTCTCCCCGAAATTAGCGGGAGACACCCCACCCCCACCAAAGTGCCCGGGGAGAAGCATTCAACACCCCCACACCACCCGCTCGCCCCTTCTTGCAAGGCAAGAGAAGGTCGTTTTCTTGGGGGGTGGGTGGGGGGGGGGGAAGGGGGGCGGCGCGATGTTTTTTGCAGCCCGGCGAAAGTTTGCCCCCCCACTCCATCCCCAAATAATGTGGCTCCCCGCATCTCCTCTCAAGCTCACGGGGAGGGGGAGAGGCGGGAGCGCGCGCCGCAAAACGCCTCGCTTGCCAAATGCGTAATCCCACTTTGGGGAGGGAGGGAGGGAGTCGACGGGATTACTTGCGAGTAAGCATCCGAGGGGGCTCTTCCCTCCCTCCCTCCCGCCCCCACCCGGAGAAAGGATCCTTCTTCTGGCCTCCGCTGCCTCCGCCCTTCAATGGTGGGTTATTCCCTCCCGAAGTTCGCGTTCTGCGTTTTCTAACCTTCCCGATCCTAAAAGGGTCCTTAAAGGCGCAAGAGAAGACGAGGGAGAAGGATTGAGGAGGGGGGGGGGAAGAAGGCGAGGGAGCCGGGTTGCCTTATAACGGGTGAAGGTCTGAAGCAGGGACTCTCGCCCTTACTCCCGAGTATAGCCCGCGGGGCGCAGTCCCAAACTCGGTATCCTGAGGGCGGAGGGAGCGATCCAAAGCATCCATCCCGACGCCAGCTGGATCGGCGCTTTGGCTAGGTAGCAGATTCCGGAGAGGAAAATGAAATTCGGAGCGGATGAGGCTTTGAGCCCCCCCTCCCTTACATCCAGCCTCCGAGACCCCCGTCCGATTGTCGCCCCTTCCCCAGCTCCAGAGCAAGCTGCTTTGGGGGAGGGTCGGGTGAGGGGCGTCCGGACTTTGTGGATCCGGCCAACAACAGCGCATTTTTTTTTTTAATTTTATTTTGCCTCCAGACCTTCGAGAAATCAACCCGCGCGGGTTTGATTTCTTCCCTCTCCAACCCAACGAAGCTGCATTTCAGCGCTTCGGTTCGCAGCTTCCAACAAAGTTGTCCCTCAAAAGCTGGGGGGCCCCGAGGATTTCTATCGGGGGCCAAAGAGACCGACCCCCCCCCCCACTCCCCGCCAAAAAAAAAAAAAATTGAAAGATCATCTTTCCACAGTCGGATGCAGGGTTAGATATTAGGCGTGGGATGAGATTCTCTCACACCCAACTCACCCAAAAAATATCGATTTTTCTCAGCCCCCCACCCCAAAAGGCTACCGTACAATCTCCAATGCACAACTGAATTAAAGCGGTCTGTTATTAAGGGATTTAAAAATCATCATCATCATCATCATCATCATCATCATCATCATCATCATCATCATCATCATCATCATGGAATCTTACCTTTTAAGAGAATCCAGGCAATTATATCCTTGTTGTCAGCCGGAGCAAATCCCAAATGGAAAACTTCCACAAATCCAGAAGGAAAAAACGAGCCATGAGCTCCACTCAATACAAAACCAGCGAACCAAAACCGAGATTTTGATTTTGATTTTTGGACAGGGAGTTTGGGGGTTTCTTTTTCCTTTTATTTTTCCCCCACCCCCCCCTTCTCCTTTCTTTGTGTCCAGC
Source organism: Pantherophis vulpinus (assembly GCA_037215915.1). Taxonomy (NCBI): domain Eukaryota; kingdom Metazoa; phylum Chordata; class Lepidosauria; order Squamata; family Colubridae; genus Pantherophis; species Pantherophis vulpinus. The sequence continues at coordinate 223,027,753 of JAXLNS010000003.1, forward strand.
CCACTCTTTGGAAAAAAAAAAACAAAAACACGAGCTAAAAAAAAAAACCACACACCCACACCCCAAACGAAACTTGGAAAAGTCTTACACACGCTTTCACACTCGCAAACACACACACACACACACACACAACGTCGGGGCTCCTGGTTTGTTGTTGTTGTTGTTGTTCTTTTTTTAGTTCAAAAAGGAAAAAGAGAGAGACGCGAAGTCCGATTTTTTTTAAAAAAAAATAAAAATCAAAATATTCTGTAATTGGGTGGGCGCGAGCTTCCTTAAGCCAAGAAGTGGGGTGTGTGTGTGGGGGGGGGGGAATGAATAGCCCAAGCTGGACGGAGGATGTGGCTGAACAGAAGTCCGGAGATCCGACCGACGAAGCGGTTCCTCGCGCTGGCACAGCCCCGCGGCTTCGGCTGGGCTTTAGACGTTTCCTTCCTCGGCGTTGGGGAGGGAGCAGACGGAGCCCCCCAATAAGGCTCCCTCCGCTGCCTGAAAGCCCCTTTCCTTCTTCCCGAAATAGCCTTCTCTTCCTCCTCCTCTTCCTCCTCTTCCTCGCCCGGTTCTTTTAGTTACCTGGGGCTGCTCGCTGGTTTGCGCTCTCGGTTCTCCCCCGGGCGGCTTGGACGCGATGCTTCGCGGTACCCAGAGGCTGCGGCGCGGATTACATCAGGCTTTTTATAAGCTTCCTTCCAGCTCTCTCGCCCGGGAGTGAGAGAGAGAGAGAGAGAGAGAGAGAGAAAGAGAGGGATGGAGAGGAGGAAGAAGAGGAGGAGGAGAAGAAGGAGGAGGAGGAGGAGGAGGGCGGGCAAGAGAGGAGGGGTGGGAAAAGAGCCAGTGACGGATCGCTGCGCGCTCTCGGGCGCACGGCTCGCTTTGCCAAACCGGCAGAAGCCTCTCCGACAGGAGGCAAGCCGGGCATAAGCGCGCTGTCATCCTTCCTTCTCCTCCTTCCCCCCCCCTCCCCACGTCCTTTTCTTCCCTCCCCCGCAAAAGGCCAAGCCGCGGGAGTGGAAAGAGAGGGCTCCGCCGCTAAGCGAGACAACAGCCGACGGTCCCCGGGGCGACCCACCCCGGGAAAACTTTCTTGGAGAGGCTTGGAGAGGTCGCTGCAAGAGCCCCCGCGCTACCTGGCTGGCAGGGCGCGATGTCCGGATGAGGAACGCGGGAAACGGGGGGGTGTGTGTGTGTGGAGTTGAGGGGGGGGGGACCGGCAGAGACCCCAGGGGATCGCTGTGGGGGAGGGGCTTTGCAAGGTGGCGGAGCAGATGCAAAGCTTTGTAGGGGTGGCGGGGGTGAGGAACAGCTGGGCAGGGGCTTCGGTTGGAAGGGACCGGCTATGGCAAGGTTTGCTCTTGGTCCGGATTAGAGGGGGTTTGGGGGGGGGGGTTGGCATGGGGGAAATGGGTCTGGTGGGTAGGGAGGAGGGGGGGGGTCGACAGGGGTCCCTTGTTTGGAAAGGAAGAGGAGAGGTCTTTGATTTCCACCCACCCACCCGCGGGGAAACGTGAGAAGAAAGGGAGGGAGAGAAAGAAAGAAAGAAAGAAAGAAAGAAAGAAAGAAAGAAAGAAAGAAAGAAAGAAGCGTAATGAACGTGGGAACGGGGAGCCGAGCGCCTTTCGGTTCGCCTAGCCCCGGTGGAGGATCGATCCTCTGCGCAGGCGCGCCAGGCAATCTCTTCGCTGCTGCCTTCCCGCGGAGAAGAACTGGGAAAGCGCCGAAGGGGAGATGGTTCATTTCAACCTCTCTCGGGGGTTGGGGGGGGGGGGCGCCTAGTTGGAGCAGGGGGGCTCGAAGCCGCTCCCTGTGCCCCAAAATCCAGAAAGGGGGGGTCTTTTGCCCTGCTCTCCCCACCCCCCCCCCCACCCCCACTATATTTGAAAGTTCAGAGTCCTGCAGAGTCCATCATTTCTGGCTGATCACCGAAGCCCAGGTGGCAAACCCAGAACTGCTCTTCACCAGTTCACACGACTTGTGAAGACTGTGGCCGGGTCCCTACCATATGCTAAACGTCTAGGGTCTTCTGTGCTGGGCCAACAAGCTTCCTCCCCGGGGCAGGGGGAACGCAAGGGGGTAAGGGGAAGGAGAGGAGGGGGAAGGGTCTGCTTTTCTGAGCTTCTCAGTAGCTACCGGTTCAAGCTATGCCACTTTACCAATAGAAGAGAAGATTTGTAGCTCGGGGTTGAACGGTGGAGTTCTTGAAGCTCTCCAGAGGTTGGTGGTTTCCCTACAGATGTTTCATTACTAAATGAAGTAGCACCACTGCTTGAAGGGAATGGGGTTTTGGGGAGGGGGAGGGGGGAGGAGGAGGACTGTGGGGTCCTTGGTGACCTCTGGGCTTGTGTAGCTTTCTTGCAGACATTTCAAGACCCAGCTAGGCAATATCATCTGTGCTAGAAGGGAATGGAGTTTGCGGAGAGGAGGAGGAGGAGGAAGGGAGGGAGGGAAGGGAGGGAGGGAGGGAATGTATGGTTGAGGGGGGGAGGGAAGGAGGGAGGGAGGGAGGGAATGTATGGTTGAGAGGGGAAGGAAGGGAGGAAAGAAGGGAGGGAGGGAATGTATGGTTGAAGGGGAAGGGAGGGAGTGAGCAAAGGAAGGAAGGAAGGAAGGAAGGAAGGAAGGAAGGAAGGGAGAAAGGGAATGTATGGTTGAGGGGGAAGGGAGTGAGGAAAGAAGGAAGGAAGAAAGGAAGGAAGGAAGGAAGGAAGGAAGGAAGGAAGGAAGGAAAGGAAGGAAATGTATGGTTGAGAGGGAAGTGAGGGAGTGAAGAAGGAAGGAAGGAAGGAAGGAAGGAATTCCCAGCATTTGTTGTTTTCTTAAGAAAATGAGAACCCAAAACCCGAGAACCCAGAAATCTATCTCAGTTTATACTCCTAGAATTTGCAAGCAACCTCATTTGAAAAAATGTATTTAGCAACACTTTATTTTTAATGTCACTGCAGAGTCACCTGCTGAGACAGGCGACTGTATCAATTGAATCAATAAATCAATACCTAAAGCCCAGACAGTTGCTGTCGTTTTCATTTTATTGATAAAACCGATTAGAATCTTCAGACTGGTACGGAAAAACCTCATTAATTCCTGAAAATAAACAGAAGAGATGTCAAAAAAGTCTCTTTGCTCTTCTCTGTGCATTTTTGCCATGCATTGCAATGGTAAAGAAAGGGTAGATGTCCTCCTGGAAGGGGCTCAGAGGACAAACCCCAGGTTGCCCCAAGGTAAGGAAGGAGGAAGGTAACTAAACAGAGAGGGAGGAGGGAGGAGGAAGAAGAAAGAAGGAGGAAGGAAGGAAGTCTTGGAAGAAATATCCTTCTGGGTTCTGCTCCAAGTGGGGAAAAAGACACTGGAGACATGGAGACTGCTTGGAAAGATGGTTTAATGGTGGACAGGATCACATGGCTTGAGTTCCTGAACAGAAAATGGGGCAGATACAGTAAATCCTCGGGTTTTTATGCTCTCTCTGGCTCTGCATTTCTTGGGCCCCGAAAGAGTATCCTGATTGGTTGTCAGACTCCCAGGGGGGTGGGGGGCCTTGCTGGCTGATGGTCACATGTGCTTCCCAGGTCACATGTGGTGAGTTTCTGCTGCTATTGTGTAGAGGGCTAATCCTATCTTTGTTCGATCTTGGCAATTCCTACTATGGCTCTGCCTGAAGGAGGCAAATCTTTGTTATGTAGAATAGACTGGCCCAGGCCTTAATGGCCCATTGACAAAGGGTGGGGGGCAGGAAGGTGGGAGCTGCTTTGTCTGTAAAATATGCTTCTCCATTTCTCATCCAGGAAATATAATATTCTGCCTTTTTCATATTTCCTAAATATTTCACTCTTCCAGGAAAGGGGTGGGTGCTAACTTCCTACAGAAGGAAGAAAGGGAGGGAGGGAGGGAGGAAGGAAGGAAGGAAGGAAGAAGGGCAGGAAGAAAGGAAAGAAGGGTAGGAAGAAATATCTTTCTGGGTTCAGCTCCAAGTGGGGAAAAAGACACTGGAGACATGGAGACTGCTTGGAAAGATGGTTTAATGGTGGACAGGATCACATGGTTTGAGTTCCTGAACAGAAAAGGGAAAATGCTGAGCATGCCTTTATGCCCTCTCTGGCTTTGAACTTCCTGGGGTCCTGAAAGAGTATCGTGATTGGTTGTCAGACTCCCAGGCGGTGGGGGGTCTTAGCTAGCCTTGCTGGCTGATGTAATCTTCCCAGGTGCCAATGGTGGTGAGTTTCTGTTGCTAGATCGGTCCTATTGTGTTGCAGATGATGGTCCATTGACAAAGATTGAGTTTCTGCCTCTGGCCCATTGACAAAGGGTGGGGGCAAGAAGGTGGGAGCTGCTTCGTCTTTAAAACATGCTTCTGCATTTCTCATCCAGGGAACATAATATTCTGCCTTTTTAATATTTCCTAAAATATTTCATTCTTCTAGGAAAGGGGTGGGGTGCTAACTTCCTACAGAAGGAAGGAAGGAATGCATAAAGGAAGGAAGGAAGGAAGGAATCAATGCATAAAGGAAGGAAGGAGGGAGGAGGGAGGGAAGGAAGGAAGGAATCAATGCATAAAGGAAGGAGGAAAGAATCAATACATAAAGGAAGGATGGATGGAAGGAAGGAAGGAAGGAAGGAAGGAAGGAAGGAAGGAAGAAGGAAGGAAGAAGGAGGAATAAATAAATGTGGGAGGGAGGAAGGGAAGGAAGGAAGGAAGGAAGAAGAAAGAAGGAAGAATAAATAAATGTGGGAGGGAGGAAGGGAGGGAGGAAGGAAGGAAAGGAAGGAAGGAAAAAGAGAAAAAGGAAGGATGGAACAAGAAGGAAGGAGGAAGGAGTAAGGAACAAAGAGAAAAAGAAGAAGGAAGGAAGGAAGGAAGGAAGGAAGGAAGGATAAATAAATGTGGGAGGGAGGGAGGAGGGGAGGGAGGGAGGAAGGAAGCAACGAAGGAAGCAAGGAAGGAAAGAAAGGAGAGGTAAGAGAAGGAAGGGAAGAAGAGGGAGAGTAGGAAGGTAAATAGGAAGGAAGGAAGGAAAGAAAGAAAGTAGGGAGGGAGGGAGGGAGGGTGGGTAGAAGAGGGAGGAGGAGAGGAGAAGGGAGGGAGGGAGAGGAGGAGGAGGAAGGTAAGTAGAGTAAGTTGGAAAAAGAAGGGATTGGAGAGGGAGGGAGAAGGGAGGAGGAAAGGGAGTGTGGGGAAGGGAGGGAGGGAGAGAGGAAGGAAGGGAAGGAAGGAAGGAAGGAAGGAAGGAAGGAAGGAAGGAAGGAAGGAAGGAAGGAAGGAAGGAACCAGACCTGTTTTACAACTTGTATTGTGATGATCTTTAATCAAACACCTCGATCCTTAAGCAAGCATTGCTGTCATAAAGGGAACACCGCCGTCATTAAACAAAACCCAGGCTCCTGCCATGGGTTGCAGTGTTGCCCAAATCCAGAAGTAAATACCAGTTTTTGGGCAAAGCCATCCTAAAAGACGTTGTCAAAGTGTTGAGACGTTGCCAAAGGCCCTCCGTGTGGCCCATGTGGCTATTGAAGGCCCATGGCCAACCATCAGCAACTTCAAATCCGGGTCCTAAGTAGGAACGTTGAACGGTCGCTAAGCAAGTCAATGTAAGTTGAGGGCGTCATTCACTTTTTCCCCGGCCGTGAATGTTTTTATTCATTTTATTCCACTGTAGTTTTATTTATGTGTGAAATTTATAATGGGATCTTGGTCTAATTTAACTATTTTTCAACTTATTCTCTCTTTTGGATCTATTGTGGGTCGGGGAAATCCGATGCGCTGATTTGTGTGCTGCAGAAAAAAGTGCAAAATAAATAATATATACAGGTAGTTCTCGACTTATAACGGTTCACTTGCTAACCGTTCAAAGTCACAAGGTCGCTTTAAAAAGTGGCCGATGACCGTTTTTCACATTTACGGCCGTGGCAAGCATCCC